>CAJVPJ010000202.1:0-35397 GCA_910592205.1 Paraglomus occultum | reverse complement strand
CTGCCAGGAATGAGGTATGAGGTATTTACGTGATTACATATTGTCGTAGACAGGACTCCGGTATTCATAACAGCATAATAATTTTTTTAAGAATCTGGGTGTAGATTTAGAACTGTCAACTGTCGCAATGACTTATGTTTATTTTGAGAAATTAGTCTTAAAGGTAAGATTAACAATTATCGCACATGTGGAAGTAATCGATCGTATGTTTATTTCAATAAGCATGAAACTAACACCAAGTTGTCGTTCAGAACTTTGTTAATAAACCAAACCGAAGGCTGGTGGCTGGTAAATATGAAGGAAATAGTAGTTTGATTTATGTTTGGAACATCCTCATGATATTCGTGTTTACTACATAGGCATTTGCCTGTTTCTCGCAAGTAAGACAAATGAACCACGAGGAATGACATTTGGACCACTATTACAGGTAAGTAAAAATTTCTCTAAATGACCAATATTTAAGGTACTAATCTTTGTATGTCCCTTAGTCGATTGATAAATATTTCGATGTCGATGAAAAAGAAATAAAAGAGCATGAATTTTCAGTGTTTGTTGCTCTGGGTTTTCAACTATATCTACCAAAAGAAGAGTTCATGCCACATTTTGATCGAATATTTCAGTCGTTAGGCAAGTAGACACATGGTCATTTTTATGAAAACGAGAACTATTTCTTATTTTGCATGTATATTAACAGACCATAAGAATCTGCAAGAATATTTGGGTCCGGTTGCATTTTACGAAGTGCGGGAATGATATATAGAGAAAACAGCCATCGTATATCATATTATAGATAATATACGATGCCATGATTACAATAAATGCGATATAAATTATTACAAGTTGACAATACTTTGGTAAAGATGCGTTAGAAAAAAAAACTTTGGTGATTCGCTTGTGACATTGTTTTAATGGGTCTTGGTCAGTGATTTTCTCGGTAAAGATCAAAATGCCGATATGTGAGTAGTATGCCGGGTTTTTATTACTTGGGCGATCCCACATACCTTGACGTGATCGCGGGCAATTGCTTATTCCCGTGATACGCATGACGTTTATACTGGTCTCTTTCCTTGTTATAATTTCATCTAGAGAACCCGTATTATTTAGTTCCAGTTAAAAATGTTTGTGTTTGGAAAATAATATTTAAATCTTCGGATCTTAAGGTTCAATGATAGATTATAACGAATAAAAGGAGTTCATTAATATAAAATTCGTCAACCAATCTGTTAAATATTAGATGTGTATGTATTGTATCGATACTATAACATTCGTTGATTATAAATAACTTACATAAGGATGCCTGTATGACATATGCGGAGATTCTGGATGCTTTACGAAATTTGAAGAACGGGTACTTTAATACTAGTTAATTAGCTTTTCTATTCCATAAAATGGCTATTAGCATTTCTAAAGAACATGATTCAAAAAACATGCTACAATGCATGTGAAGTTTCGGTCTAATAAATTTCAGGCTTGCTACGACCTAAATGTAGCATTCTCTATTTTATATGATCAAGCTTTATGGGTTCGTGGTTTTGACTCTGTAGTCTCCGGAGATGCAGAAATTGTATCACCAGAGGCATCCCCCAGATCCTTTAGCTGAAAAAGTAGAATAGCTCTAGTAAATAAACATCTCATCAATCGCTGTTTCTCGCATTTAAAACAAACATCGAATACCTTTCCTATCAAATCGTTTAACTCTGTCATTAGATTGTTCAAATCTCGCTCGTTCTTGGTAAACATATCGGCGTTACGCTTAAACGATTCTCCATCTTCAGCTGCTCGGCTATCCGATGGCCTTGATGAATTCAAAAAGCATTCTATAATTAAAGGCAAATAGCTATTTTTACAGCACTAATATTAATAGTTCATAATCCTTACGGTTCATCTTCAGGCATACTCTCCAAGTCTACATGATTAGTAGCCAGCTGGATCTGTTTCTTCCTGATCAAATCGAGTTCTTTGAACATAGCATCCGAATTGTGCCCTGAGACATGAATAATAAGTACCATGTTAACTTTGAAAAGAAAAATATGGCCAATGACTCTACCTTGCATTGTTAGAAATCGCTATATACCGATCGTTCTTGTCTCTCCCTTTGCCATCTTTTTAAACACATTCTCTAATGTGTCCATGACTTTGCTGTGGTCCGTTATTCGGAAGTCGGACACCGTGGGAGAATTTGACGGATCCATTTCGGTCCGTTCGTGGGAGAGTTAAATTGAATAAGGAATATGGTCTTGTGATCGAAGATGTTGTTTTGGAATCTAATCACGTGAATGAATGCGGAGAGAAGATTTGGGAATTCGATTCACGATAATTAAAAATAATTACACATGCCTCCATTACCAATAACAGTCGCTGGTCTTCCCACAGCTTTAATATCGTCTCTCCTGAATGACGAAATTATCCAAGACCAAAAAATTAAAGAAGAGTGTAATGACTTGTTGAGCTCTTCAGTCGCAGACAGAATAACGATAATCTCGTGCGTGCAAAAAATTGACGATCGTATTCGAGATACCCAGGTTCTTCCTACTTTGCACTCGCTGTGATTGAACTAATCTTCATGATCAAAATTTAACCTCTTGAACATGACAACCTCACTATGTTAGACAAAAATTCTCCAAAAGATCATAACAAATCATGAATTGTTTACAAAACTATACGCGAACTCGATCCAACTACGAAACAAAATAAACGTCTTGTTCAAAGAAGTTGACGAAGTGTCACGAGAAGTTAATGATCCCGAAGTATGTCGCAGTGAATTAATTAGTCAAGAAGATTTTTCGAGTGAAGAAACTAATGTCAAATTTGTCTGTGATATTTCAAGTCAGGGATAAAACCAAAATTGTTAGCGGCATTACACGAGAATCACGTAATATTGCAAGATGTTCAGAATGTAAAAGCTGTCGCAGAGACTTTGGAACATTTATCAAAGATCAAGTCTTTGACACAAAAGTTCAATGAATACCTGTTACATGGACGAATAGAAGAGGCTGCTGGAGCCGCAAAGGACATTGTAAGCGCTAATATAAAGCATTGATTGTTCTAGTGTTTGCAGCAGAATGTTGTAAAGCTAAGTAGACTTGATTAGGATAGATTATTGGAATCTGTGCCATTGCGGAGTGAAAGAAAAATTGTTATTGTCGAGAGACTGAAGGTACAATTTTTGTAACAAAACGTTAATTTAGAATTATCTTTCTCCTTTATAGCTATTAACTTCTTCTTCTCTGATAAGACTCAACTTTCGAATATAAAAGATACGCTTGAAAAGGCTCTTATTGATCTCATGTCGAAAGCGGTCATATTTGAATTTATCGATGAGAATGAGCAAAACGGTTCTACCTTAACAGTACTATCGACAATCCAATGTAAGAATGAATTTGAATGAAATTTATGATTACGCACTTTACTAACTTAATCGTTAATCTTACAAATAGATCTCAATTATACGATACAACTATCATCCCTTTTGCTCTCATTCAAAGAAGTCGAGCTGATCCAGAATCAATTATCAATGCTCAAAAAGGATATAATGAAATATTTGATCATTCCCTACTTGCAAAATCACGGAACGTGGATTGCCAAAATTGACTCACCTGATTATATTACCACAAAATTAACTTGTAGACCTCCGGTAGCATCTAATGATATGCCATCAAGTGGTAAGACAAACTTCGCGCTAACCTTCTCCCGTGTTTTAATTCCTTCAACTAACTACCACACTATCTGTCAGCAGATTTATTTAAATCGCTCACAATTCTCTTCCATTTCATCTACACACATATTTTTGGGGGCACACTACTTTCCCCATCCAGCTCTGCTTCTCCGTTAACTGACGAATACGTCTCAACATTCGGCACAATGTTTTTTCCTCCTCTTCAGCAATTGATAATAACCGAGTATCTTTCTCACAAAATTCCAGTCGAAATTTCTGAATTGGATTCGTTTGCGGTATTGGCTGAATCGGCTAAAGAATTTGAAGAAGAAATGAGAAAATTGGGTTTTCTACCAGAAAGTGACGAGATGACATTAACTGAATACGTCAAAGATTTGGATATGCATTTTACAACAAAGAAACGAGACATTTTGTTAGAAATGGGGAGAGAAGCTATGATTGACAAAGCATTTGACAGCTATGTTGTTGATGAGAAAGAAGAGCTGGGGAATGAGTCGGGAAAGGTTGTGGGAAATGAACGTCCAGTGGGCGAATCGGGAGAAGCAGAGGGCTCAGACGAGATTAACAATGGGAAAGATCCTAATGGTAGAGAGAAAGAGAATGGTAAACAAGATAGCAAAGCAGATGGATGGGATGTCGACTGGAATGAAGCTTGGGACGAGGAAGATTGGGAAAATAAACAATCAACTAGTGTCAGTGATGATTCTGAACCCGAACGATACGAAATTACTACCAAGTCGAAAGCCATAATAGGATTGGTTATCAAGACTCTTGAAGAGGCCAAACAGTTGAAGGCTGAAAGGTTTTAGAAATGTTTGTAATCGTGTGTTCTGGTATTAGTTTTATTTCTCGGCTCACTCTGGTCATTTGCTTTAGTGCATTCCAACTCTACCAATCTACCCTGGACTTGTTTGATCTTTACAGAGTTCTAATGCCAGTTTATCATTACGAGAAATTTACATCAATACCCGCTTTAGCAATGTTGTTTTACAACGACTGCATGTGGCTCTCTCGAGAATTAATAAAGCTTCAGAAACAATTTGCAGGGTTGTTTGATGAAATTGGCAAGGAAGTTGTATATAATGAGACTGTAGAAAATTTACGCGAACTTGGAACATCGTGGTTCAATTTGCAGATAGTGAGTACTATGTATTATTTTTTAACAGTGGTTGATAGAACATAGATGATTTATTGGAAAACGAACTTTTTTAGGATAAGCAGAAACAGGCTTTATCCGAGCTATTTGATGAACTCAATGGTTTGCAGCAGTCAGCTACGGAGGCTAAATTTGAGGCTTGCAAGAAGGCTATGATGGAAATCATTTACACTGTTCAACTAGTTTCAAAGGTCTGGCAGGTATGAGTCGTATTTGATACACTTTTGTCTATTTTACGTGTTTCTATTTTTTGTTTTAATAATGATATTTATGTCACTTGCAAAATATTGCAGACAGTACTGCCTTCACCATCTCATTATAAGGCCATAAGTGCTTTAATAGATCATATATTGTTACGCATGATAGAAGAGGTTGAAGATCTAGCTGACATCGCACTAGAAGAATCCTCGCATCTCAATATTATTTGCACAATGTTATACGAGTTGGAAAGAATGTTCCCAAAGACCGAAGTAAGTCTCCGTTTGTCTCTAACATTTCACTACAAATTAGGTCTAACGTCCGTTGTTTTATCAATTAGCCAATCGGTAAACATAGTAGGGCATGGCACAAGTTCCAGCAAATAACAGAAATACTTAATTTGTCACTAGCCGAAATAATGGACAGATATAGAGGAGGCATATTAAGGGAATTTGAGACGGAGGAATTAGTGAAACTAATTTGTGCCTTATTTAGTGAGACAGCAATTAGAGGACGCAGTGTTCGCGAAATTCGAGGACAATGAGAATAAAAAAAAATAGTTGTCCCGTGCAAAGTAAATTTGAAGGAATATGGGAAACATTATTTCTGTAATAATCGAAACCATTAGTCATTGACATAATAAATGTTGGATCTGATTTTAATTATAGCGCGAGTAAATGTAAGTAGTCTGGTTTACTAAGCAAAAAAGATCCCAGAATAGTTGATTCTTTTTTGTCCGAGCAATCAAATCATCGGAAATTGCTGTCCTCAGTGGTTATTTAATAACCAAGCTATGGAGAATCCAATATAACTAACAGCTTTTGATTACGGTCAAGGAGACGTTATTACATTTTGTTTCGTGTAAACAATTATTGATATATTAGCTTGCGAATCTTTTTCAAAATCGTTAAGCTGAAAAATCGAACACGAATGATTGAGAATTAGAGCCGGCTGTTATCCGACTTGTTTGCTAATGACAAGTACGTGTTCCAGCCAATTGCAACAGTGTTGACTACTAGAACGCGATGTTGTAGCGGAATCAAGTGAAAATTTATAATTTGAACAGCTGGCCAGAGCTTGTAATTATTCTTTAATGCTGTCGGGTAGGCCTATAATAAGACACAAACAGGTTATATAACGATAGACAGGAAATTAATCACAGTTCTTCAATAAAGGTTTGCAACATATCTACCGATTCGAGTTTCTCCAGAATTTGATCGCGTGATTTTTTTTTCCATCACGCCTTGGGCTGTAAAAAAGATTGCTATGAACGACGGCGCGAAAAGAGCTTGATCTAACGTTACTCTACTGAGAAGCGCTGATTTACGGAATAATATGTACGTAATTGATGAATAGTTTCAATTTGCTTTAGCTTGTTAGACACAATGGCTTACCTATGTTCTTGTTTTTAATCTTGATAAATCTTTCCAGAAATCTATACCATGTTGTTAACATTGGTCCCTTGCTTACAATGTAGAGCATTCCTTTCGTAAGCCCATAGTGTACTCATTCAAGGCATCTGTTGTCTTAGTAATTGTGAAAACGTACTGCTATGAAGCCACCAAACAACGTCATTCTTCCCAATCGCGGAACATTAAATTCATCCCATGACTTCCTTTCTACAATCTTTTGTGCGATCATGTCTCCCGATGCGAAAAGCAATGCTAGACCGGAACAGATGGTGATCAATAAATTCACAGAATACCGCAAATATGGATGAGACAACGACGTACCAGTAACAATACTCTGTGTGATGATGGGTTTTGTGGCAATAGCCCGTTTGTAGACGTTCAATAATGATACCATATTTATTGGCAATCGCAACGGTTTCCTAATTCAATTAGATATTCTGATAAAAACTCCAAACGACTCATTATAACGCAATGGACTATGCACATCAGAGTTCTGCATCTATATATTAATATACGGTACTTTATATTATTATTATGCGAATAACTGGTTACCGGATATCCGGCTGGGGCTTTTTCGCCTAGTCACAACAATTTATTTTCGCGTAAAATAAGATTGATCGGCAAATAAATTCGCCAAAATAATAATTATTATCTAAACTCGTAGTTAATAATGGGCATTATCTTGTACTGTTAGAATGTCGTTTTGATAGCCTTCAATTATAGGTTTAGACAGTAAGAGCAATTGTAACCAAGCTTTCTACGATATCATTAGTACATCCCAGAAGTCATAGTAATAGCAGTGTTGAACAACTTTTAATTGACTCACTGTGGAATGTATGTCAACATACTATACACATCTTGCAAAGCAGTGATTGTCAATGCTTTAAACAAGTATTGAAAGTTCGATTTAGGCGTTTCTAGCAAGTCGTGTCTCATTGATATAATTGTTTTCACTAGTATCTGGGTTTCCTTTGCGGTATAATTAATCCCACAGCCCCAACTTTATCATGCGAACATAGAAATCTATGAATAAAGTTATCATTTCTTTCTTCGGAAAGAGCTTAAACAATCGTCGTTTTTTGCTGGTAGTACGATTATGACATTTACAATTTGCCTCCCTGTCATTCGCTATGGGAACATTGGTATTAGTATGACGACCACACAAATGTTTTGCAGAAACTTTCGTCCGGCTATCAGTCGTCGTTTATACCCATATTCCGTACTTCGCAAAATGTCTGTGCAAATCAAACCTCGTATTTTGCTTACACAAACTCTCCCAGAAGTCGCGCAAAAGAGGATAGAAAGTTTCGACGACATTGAGCTAATACATTGGAAGGATAATGTCATTCCTCATAGTGAACTGTTGAAATTAGTGAAAGGTAAGAAATGACAGAAATCATAAAGAAAGGATAAAGGAAGAACAAGGAAAAGAGTGAAACGTAAGTGAGAATTACGAATCGAAGTAATTTTCTTTTTCTCGGAAATTGGTGAAATTAATTAGAAATCGTCATCAGTCAAAATTGTGTCAAATCAAAGTGCTTTTGGATTTTTTTCAGGCGTCGACGGTTTGATATGCATGATCACTAACAAGATCGATGAAGAAGTGATTGAGACAGCTGGAGATCAACTAAAAGTTGTGTCTACGATGTCAGGTAGTATTAATATTGTCGTTGACGTACGTTATTATATTTTGTCTCATCCCACCGCATCAATGCTTTCCTCATCGTTACTTGAAATCCCCTTCTACTAAACAAAAGTTGGATATGACCACGTTTCTATCCCTGCTCTCAAATCTCGCTCCATTCCTCTTGGCTACACGCCAGATGTCCTAACCGACGCAGTGGCGGATCTAGCTGTCCTCTTGGTGCTCACAGCTGCCCGTCGTCTTCGTGAAGGCATTTCCGCTGTCTATAACGGTGACTGGAAGGTATGGTGTCCAACATGGCTTCTCGGGTGCCAACTCACCGATAAAACCATTGGAATAATTGGTTTGGGAAGAATAGGGTTGGGTACAGCAAAGAGGTTGAAACCATTTCTGGGTAGCAACGGAAGGATAATATATGCGGGTAGAACTATGAAGAAGGAGGCAGAAGAAGTCGATGCAAAAAAAGTAGAATTTGATGTTTTAATTAAGGAAGCAGATGTCGTGATTATTTCATGTTCACTGACCGAAGAGACGCGTGGGATGTTCGACTACGGAGTCTTCAAAAAGATGAAGAACAGCGTAGTATGTTTAATTCGATAACTTATAACTTATGTTATTGGTGTCGCTTGGACATTGTACTTTGTAATTGCTACTCACTTCCATTGGCTATTTGTATTCTTACCTTAATGTAGATTTTAGTGAACATAGCCAGAGGGAGTGTGATTAACCAGCCTGATCTGGTGCGTGCACTGTCTGAGAACCGGCTGGGTGCTGTTGCATTGGATGTAACTACACCTGAACCACTTAGTCCCGATGACCCGTTGTTAAAGTTTAAGAACGTAACGGTAATGCCTCATCTTGGTAGTGCGACAGTAGAAGCAAGAACAGCGATGGCGAATATTGCTATTGACAACCTATTAGCAGGAATCAAAGGGGAGAAGTTACCATATCGAGTGGAGCTTGATTAACCTGGGCAGCATTAACTTCACTTGCACGTGGAGAGATATTGGATTTTTAGTCGAGAATTTATGTTCGTTTACGCATAGTAATACACAGATTGAATTTTTAAGAACAAGAATCATTCAGAACTTATTGAACAGAATATTAAACAGCTAGGCTGTCAATATTGATGCAGATAAAAGTCAACCTATCTTGTGGTCTCAAGGCTCACTATCCAATGAATACAAATTATACGCCTTATGAATTTGTCTTTCAGCAAAAACCAGGGGCAAATTTGAGATTGATAACCGAATCATGTCTATGATAAAATGTTCTTTACGAGAGCTGTTCCGTTACGCAAAGTTAGTAATGCATAAGGTTACGTGTTGACCTGATATTTGTTATAGTCACGGTGCGTATCGTTTGGCTCCCCAATAACATATGGTAGTTCCCGTGGACTCTGAATCGGTATTGAAGTCTCGATGGCTTATAATCTATGGCTCCCTTAACGTGACGTAATTTAGTAAATCCCTCACGAATTAAAGCGTTAACATATAAACGGCTTTGGGACTTTAAACGTGCATTTCTCAAAAGACAATATACCACTCGGCTGCTCGGCCAAAAGGAACCGAAACATCATTATCATTGCTGTAAATAATTTGATTTTCGTAAAACATTCTTAACAAGCGAAGCGATGAAGTAAATCCAAAATTAAGACGAATTAATCTTTAATCAAACGAAAGTCTTCGAAGAAAAGACGCGAACGGAACTATATTGTACGTGCATTATACAGTATAATCACTAACTCACTATAAATAAATTATGTGCCATGCCTTATTGTTTGTTACTAGCTCATGCATTAATTATATAAAGAAAGCATTGTATCTATATTAATATAGAGGCTGTATAAAATGACACAACGCACTTTCAAATGCAGCGGTCTTGTAAGATGGATTAGTTAGAATATAGCCATTTATAGTAATAATTAGCTAATACGCAACGGATAAATCTCAGGGTACCAGTAAAAACGCGGATGTATCAAAAACGCTTGGTGTGTTAAACTTTTGCAGCGCGCAAGATATAAACGCGCAGCTAACACATGGTGATTTGCGTTCTTCATTGATTGCACCTACGAGTGAACGCTCGTCAATACTGGAGAAAAATATCCTGGTGCCGATGACGACAACATTAGACTGGACTATCAGAAATACCTTAAGAACAAGAAGGTAAGCAAGTAATGAACACGCGTTTATTGGGAGGATAGTTAGAACGTATCAGCGCTATTGCAAGAGAGGCAGTTGGGATGTTATTAGTTGGGGCAGAGCAGAGCTGGATGATGCTAATACGTAAACGAGGCAAGAAACAGTATGGGTTAGTAGAGGAGCAGAGGAGAGAGAATAGTCTGTCGCATGTTTATTAAGAGCATAATCGGATGCTGTTATAGTTACAATGTCAGAATGGAGAACAAGACTTTGAATGATCTGCCATTCCATAATAACGCTTTTTTTGTTGCAACGATTAATAACGTAATTTTTTCCCTTTCTCTTTCTTCTATGGTTATGTTGAAAGGTTGAGCGTCAGACGAAGAGGCTCGCACAGATTGTGCTGAAGGCGAAATGAACCAGAATATAACGTGCGGCGAAATGAATGAACGCGGTCCGCGAAATAAATGAATGCGGTTTTTATACGTGCTGACTACAAGGATGTTGGGTTGCTTGGCGGGTTTCCGGAATATTTGGAGGCATGCGGATGCCGATGGAGTAAAGATGAGGACATATATATGATACAACGCATCGGTAATGTCTTTCTTATTATTATATTGCTCGATATCACTTGGTTAAAAACATATTTTTATGCAACATTTATTTAGGGGATAGGATAACATTAAGTGAATTTTCGCTTAATGAAAAATATCGTTACAAAACCTCACAGATCAAATCCGCCAATTAAATAGTTAAGGATGTGGGAGAACTTGTCATGGGGGAGTTAATAATAACTGAGGGAGTTAATTCAGTTATACAAAGGATGGGGATGGAAATTGATAATAGAATACAAAGTATGAGAGAAGAAGAGAGAAGTGAAAGGAAAAAGTTAGAACAGAGAGTAGAAGATTAGAAATGGAGAGTACAATTGCCATTTTCATTTGCTGAAATTGCAGATTATTTGGAAATTTTTGAACTGTTATATGCTTTAATAGTGAGTATTTTTCATGTATATTAATATGTAAGTTTCATCAATGTAACGAATGTAACGATGAATTAAATCTTTAGGATGGGCTTGAAAATCAAACAAAGATATTACACGAATTAAGGTTATCCCCTAATGATCATGTGCCTAAAGTTCGAGACTGGCTTTGGGTTCCGGACAGGACAATATTCCAGATGGGAAAAACGCGTTTGCTACAACAATTTGTGGAAGCTGGGAGCATGCTAACTATGCCTTTTTAACAGGAATGAAAATGATGTTCCTTCATCTAAATGGGTCGTGAAATGATTTACCACAACAGTAACGCCTCCGCACGTAAGGCAGATGGTATCTGCTTTATATTAATGTCAATGATCCAGCATGTGGATCATATGCATAACCACATCATGGATTACTACTAGTTAACACAGAGCTGGCATAAATAATAAAAGCAATCCAGTTTTCACTGGCATACAAGTGGCCTGCAAAAGCAAGTCTGAAAACGAACCCCTGCAGTAATAGTAAAGAGGATGACAGGATCGGGCGTCAGAAAGGGGGAGGGAGGGTAGGAGTCTGGGTGGAAATGTAATATATCAAGAATACCCCAACCACTCCTATCACTCCTGGCAGGACTGCACAATCAAAAATATAATCCCAAGTCTGGAAGCAACTAACAATGGAGGAGAAGGAGAAGGATGGAATGAAGAAACAGAGAGGAGTTGGATGGGCTCTCCCTCAACTCGAATATAATGTGCGGCGGAAGTGACCGTTGAATGGTCAATCAATAAGGACAATGAAGTAGAAGAAGTGGAGGAAGTAGTAGTATTAGTTGGGTAGAAGTAGATGATAATTCAGTAGTAGTTGAGTAGAGTAACATGAATGAAGAGGAGGAAGCAAAAAAAACATACGGATGATGGTGTGGAGTTGTTATTTAGTGAGTTTTCGAGGTTTAATGCTGGGTGACCAAAACATATTAGGGATTGGAAAAATTTGCAAAGATGGGGGTAGTGGATGAAATAGTTAGACTAAAGGAGGAAAGTGATAATCTGCCTCTTAAAGTAAGAGACTGAGCTTTGACACCAGAAAATAGATCTGCTCTTGGTTTAGAAACAACCATCACTAATCGCCCCCTGCCAAGCGCCGGAATAACGTATATTAATATTAATTAATATTATACTTTCACGGATGTGTGATCAATATCATTATAATATTTCATATGCAATGTAAAATAAACCCTAACTGTTAAAGAAATAGCGAGTAGCTAAGGTTAAGTCTCTCTAGCCTGAATATGAATCATAAAATATAAGTGATGTACTTCCGCTATGCAATGGCGTAGCAGTTTGCACTTTTGACATCATCTCCGCTTCTGCTATTAAACATTGACAATCTGGACTACAGTGTGGGAATTGAGTATGTGTCAGGTTCAACAGGTGACAAACACCTTCAATATGCATGTACACCGCACCATCGAGTGATATGATCTTGATTGTGAGCAATCAATGCGAGCATAAATATTCAATTCTGTTTGGAGTGTGAAGATTATCACATATACCTGTTATCAAGGGAGCCACTTGTTCCGCAGCTGTCTTCGGCTGTTAAGAAAGAATATTTAACAACATATGTAATCGATTAAGTGCGTAACATGACACGGGACTAGTAGTCAGATGATCTACATGGCTTTGCGCCAGTTGTGCCCATTCCAACCGGTTTTGTTAGGCTCGTTCAGTAAAAAAGCGGGGTCACGGCTTGATAACGTAGCATTATATCCAAGTATGAAAATTCTCTTCAAGACGAGTTGCTTTACCAAGTCGTTCAAATTTACGATCTGGCGTCGCATTTTAGGAGAGATTTGACCAGAACAATCCTAAATTTTGCCATTCTTACGAAACCGGACTACATACTGTTTACAGGAAGGAACGGTAGTTTTTGGGGAATTTCGGATCAAAGTAAAAAATAATAAACAACAACGCGGGACTCTACGCGTACTGGCTGTGACCTAGAATATGTATACGTATTACCGGTATTTCCTCATGCTATGTTTACTATTTATATCGTTGTTATCACGCTATAAATATATAAACTTTGTCGTCTACCCACGCGTTTTCTCTGTCTCACATAAGCATCCTAACGACTATCCATATTTTCTCTCCCATGTAAACCACACCATATTCCATCTCCCATGCCTTCTCCTCACTAAATTTACAAACACAATTTTTGTTATTTTTAAAGCGAAAAATAATAAAAATAAAAAGAATAATAATAATCGCTGAACTCGGCAACAAAACACGATGCCAAAACATGCTCGTTGCCGAGTTCAAAAGTAAAGTTAACGCGACTATTAATTGTCTGGGAGTCGTACAACATTTATGAGCTTTTGAGAACTCAACACTCGATTTGAGGAATGTCACAAAATTGGAACCAAAGTTTCGGGTAATGTTATTAAATGTATAGAAACTTGCTTATGTATCAAAATAACTAAAACGACATTCGAAAAATATTGCTTGATTCAAATAGCATTTGCACAATAAAGTCCGGTTTAACAAAGGTGGCCTTATAACAAGTTTTTTATGGAATCAATTTATTCATATTTATATTTAGGTTCGAGGAACAAGTTTCACCATCGGTAGACAAAGAATCTTCCCAAACATCTCGAGTTATGGATAAGGAAAGAAACCCCGTATTTGAGAAAAGTTTCCTTTTGTTCAAGCGGTGACAATTCTTCTACTTGATAATCTTGTTTTATTTTGTCATCAGCAAGATTTAAGTGTTGACTTTAATTATTTAGTCAGCTAAAGAATAGAATAGATTGTGCATTAATCTAATTCATAGTCTTCGTTGATTGGACAGATGGTAGTTTAATTCACTTGGACAACAAAGAAACCATTTTAGGCGTGGAACAGCCCACGTTATTAGTTTAATTTGAATACAAATTTTGTCAAAATTCCAGCAGTCGATCTCATTTCCACGTGGCTATTTAAACATCTCAGAGGCGGGAAATAACAGATCTGTTACACTATAAACAATGTCGTTGATATGAACTCGAGCTTTATTTTCACATTCTTGTATTGAAAAACGAATAATTTTAAAGAAATTTTTGCAACACGGGACAGTGGATCCAGCCACTAAATAAGTACAACTCACTACCAAAATATAAACAAGTGAAAAAGAAAAAATAAAATAAAAGTCAAACCTATTTAAAAAAAAATAACGACAGCAAAACTAATCAAAATGTCGTTTCCCGCCCGTTCCTTTCTCTAAACACACCCAACAAAATCACCACCGCTGCATAATCTCACCATGCGGACTCCCGGAAACATTGCCATCAATGTTCTGCAAGGAGCTCAGAAAATCACCCATAATTTCGGAACTCGGCGGAGATAAATCAAGCGCGGGTTTTATGGTTTTGCTAGTCGGTGGCGATCTCGGAATTACCGCAATTATTTCTGGAACATGGACAGAATTCCTGTGATATGTCCTTTGGGCTGTCATTGAACTTCGAGATGGAGAACGAATAACAGGAAGAGGTGCCATGGCAGACTCCATTGGAAGCGAAGACGATGTCATAGTAGACTTCGATATAGCGCAGTCATTAGCAACTATGTCGCTCAGCGATGTGCGATCACTGTCGATGCTTCTTCGACCGGGAGATGTCCGGGAAGGAACGATGAGAATCTGTGGCTTAATAACAAGACCAGGCGTTACCGATGCTCGTCGTGTTCGCCGACTAAGAGCGTGATGTCCTTCTTCAGGAGTACTAGATAATGGACTATTCGTAAGACTATAATCCACCTGACCAAGGTCTTCACTTTGTGATAGCGATCGATTGAGTGAATATCCAGGAGTATGCACATTTGGCGTTGCCGAGCCACCCTTGTAATTTTGTTGCGTCGACGAACTCGACACTGAATTTACCGATCGCGCCGGTGATTTATCACGTGAAGTATTTGGAAGTCCCGAGGTCAATGATGACGATCGTGAATGTGGTACTCCATGTGTTGATACGGGTGTGGGCGGCGTTGACAGCGAAGTTGATCGAGATCGACTCCGCGCTCTGTTTGAATTGGTCGGTTTAAACGATGAATGGGAAGACGCCAAAGAAGATATGGAAGATGCTATCGAGACCGCATCATGAAGAGACAGTGGATCAGATTTGAGATATTCTGTTGCTGCTCGAAGAGTTGTCAACGCAAAGCTAGAATATGTAAAATTTGAATTAGCATATATAGTAAGTTTTTGATGGATCGGATCACATTGTTATTATAAATCATGCCCACCTCAACTCTGATCGCTCGGTTTTCGACAATCTAAATGTCTGCATATAAAAGAGAACACTTCCCAGCTTTCGAATTCTAGTATTGACAATAACGTATGCCATCAATGGAATAAAATCATCCGTAGTAATGGATGATCTCTCTCCACCCTCGTCAAAGCTCAATCCGCTTGTCAGTTGATTTAAAAAAGTGTCGGCTACATTGGCAACCTCTTGAATTGCCTTTTTGGCACATATCAGTTTTTCCAATGGTGTTTTTGCAGGGACGAGTTTAGACCGCGGCGCAGCACTGATGCCTAATCCATATTGGAGGCCATTTTCACGAGTATCGTCTTCATCCAGACAGCTAAGGATTTCACAAGCAGTATAGAGCGATTCTTCGGGCATATTTTGTAGACGATCGCATATGCCATAGTCTTTGAGATTGAGGCGAGCGCGAAAGTAGGCATACATTATTGATTCAAGGTAACTGTCGTGAGAATTATATATAGGACAGAGAGCATCGATGAAAATTTTCTGATGGAGTTCAGCCATTATCACACTAGAAATCAATGGTTTTAGAAAGAGGAAGAAAGGAAGGAAATGAGATTATGTATGAATGGTGCTAATTGCAGACCCAAGTCTACACGACGTGTACATACTTTTCCAGTAGTTCCGTAAATTGATCGAGCTCATGTTGCAAGCGACAAACGTTTGCAAGCGTTTGGTTTGCTTTGAGGAATGCCTGCGTTAAATTTAAAAATCAGCCTCGATATGATTTTGATCGCCAGCACGTATTTTTTAAACATACCGTTACTGCCTTGTTGAGGATTTGCATTATTCGATCAACAGCATAACAAGCATATCCACGAACGTATACATAAGTCTCATTAAATTCAGTCACCATATGTGCTAATTCCTTGATCGCATTCTCATTCTCGGGAAAACTCTGTAAGAATAGCAGATCGTTTTCGTAGTTCCTTTCTGAAGGTATAGTGGGTGACGTGCTCTCTGTTGCCATGCCTTCGCCTTCGAGCGGCCTTTCAATGATCAAGACTTGGATTGACTTGTACGACTCGTTATAGACTAACTCCTCGCCCAAGATACGGACTGTCCGATGCTCCTTGAAACCTTTATGGATAGAGAAATTAATAATTACTTAATTAAACTGTATTTACTATCCCAAGCATTTTTCTTAGCGGTACATACCAGATATTGATTTAATGACATTTCTTTCGATGCTCACTATTTTCCCATTGATACTGTGATATTGACCAGTAAAGTATGGTGACGGAGTCAAGGAATGTGTTTCTATTCATTACACGTTTTCAGATTTAAAATTTAAAGAAGAAAAGAAGCAGAAAAAAATGACGATCGAAACCAAGGGGTTAATTAATGGTGATCATCTAAATTGTCACTTCCGATCGGCGAAACATGCAATGTTGGTAGATCGCTGCCCTTGCATTGCGAACATTTAATCTGTTCTTAATTGAAGTTGGAATTATCATATCCCACGTGCAACTTTTTATCTAATCAGCATGCGATCCCTAATATAAGAAAGATTTGAACCAAAGGAACGACAACCAACCGATAAATGACCTTGACATTTTCAGACCGACAATACTTCTCGAATGTGGCACACAAATTACGGCCACTCGATGGAATATCTTTGAATAGTCTTTTCTCAATACTGTATAGAAAATGTTCTCGTCGAGATCATCGTCATCTTTTGTTTCGTTTAATGATTGGTTTGAGGAGTTGGGAGAAGAATAGAAAAACTTTGAAGAGGAATTGTCAGCGAAAAATGGAAGAGTAAGGGATGCGGAAGTGGTGGGAGATGTAGAGAATTGGGAAGTAAAACGATGGGGTGTTAGTAATTGGGGAGAAGTGTTTGATGAGTTGTGATTTGAGTTTGTTTTTGAGCGAAGTTTTTTAGGAGATACAAAAAATTTAGAAAGTTTCATAGTTTAGGTAAATAGAAAATGAAGAGAGGAGGATTTTGAGTGGTATTATGGAAGGTATATGAGTTGTAAAATTTGAGAATGTGAAATGTCACTTTTACTTGTGAAATATTGTTATTGCGTTGAGTGAATTGACAGGTTGAATGTCGTTGTTGCAATTGTTCTTGTTATCGCAATCAAAATGCTATATATTTTTTTCCCTCGCTATCTCTAGTGTCAAATGTATATAATATATGTATATATATTACAAAAGAAATAGTTACACTAAATTACAAAGGATTATCAAAAGAAAGAAGTGTTGTCTCGACGAAAGACGAGGGATATATAAGAAATGGTAGACAGATATTACGAGAATGCAATCAGGTAATATTCAGTAGTCATTGGTGAATAAAAGAAAAGTTGGGACGAATAAAAGGTATCTTTGAGACTAAATAAATACTGGGGGCTGAGTCACTGCAGCTAACGTGGTAAGGGCGTAAATGCCGTAGTTGCAGACAAGTAATGAAATATACCTATAGTTTGGGAAAAGGCGCGGAGAAAGAAAAAGGGACGAGACCTAAATCGGTTTAACTATTCAAAAAGACTTTACTACGCAACCCTCGTTATAAAGAATGTCAATAATTATCTTGCACTTTTTTTTAATAATCTAGAAGAAAGTAAAGAAGAAAATATGAAACAGTGTTTTTTTTTTATTAATATATAACAAATGAATATGAAATATACATGAGGGCTTGACACAATAATGTAGAGTGGAAGCGGGGGGGGAAAGCGGAAGGAAACAAAAATTTGAAAGTTAATAAAATTTTAGCATGTGGGGAAGTTAAATATAGTTTTTTCCCCTGAGCTTTGGGCGTCCAAAAATTTTGATAGAAGGCGAAGACGCAGATTAATATTTGACCAAAAAAGAATTCAGGGGGGAAGAGGACAAAATTGAGAATATGGAAGGACATGTGATTGGATGAAGAATGTGGGAATAACTGCGGCATATAATATCGTTAGAGCCGAAGTGCGTTTAAGGTTTCTTGTTTACGGGATATAGAGTTGGACGGATGACAAAGCAAAACAGTTAGGGAGAGAAGCTAAACGAGAAGGATCGAAGATATCTTAAATGGAAATATAATTAAACTCAACATATAAATAGTATAAGACAACGCGCGTAAGTTACGTGAAACCGATAATACAGCCGAATGGTGACTTTATCTGGCGAATGACATGAGACTAATGAATAAGTGATGACTATACAACAATTACAACAATTGTACAATAGACACATTGGAATATGCTGCTTAATTAAAATGATGCACCAAAACATAATATTATATTTATACATTAATTATATACGACTAATACAATTCTATACTTATTAATTTGATATATCAACATATGTAGAATAGTTTATTCTTCATTTTTCATAACATCGTCCAATAACATTTTGTATTAAATGGTGTTATTTAATTGTGTCTTGTGTGTTACTCTATCGTCACATTCATCCCTTATTTATTGCATTTGCGAAATCCACCCGACAACACAAACGAGTTAAGCTATTCACAATACTCTTACAAAAACAATGGATGTACCTCCCCACATTCTTCTCGTTCAGTACGTCTGACATCATTTGTTTGACCAATACCTTTATACTCCAATTTAACTCCAATGGGCAAATTGTTTTACAGCTACACATCTGATCGACACTTGTATTAACTTAATGTTCAATACGTCAACTCTGCTTGCAGGCTTACACAATAGCTGGTCTAGTAATATCAGTAATAGGAAGCGCCTTAATCTTTGAATAATCAATCATCGCGTCTCTTTCTGGATCCATTTCCGCAACTACGCAGCTGCAGTGTATCCGTAAGAATGTCATCAGTTGCAATATCTACCAGCCAAAACGAACCATAGAAATATTATCTGTCGTGTATGGATAATATTCATACTCACATATTGTCGCCTCTTATTATGTACAGCCCGAGCTGTACATGTTCTACGCCATCCGTTTCGGAAAATATACGTTCATGACATGAAGCAATAATCAGATTCCACGTCTGATCAAATCCCTTTAACGTTCCCTATCAATAATCGTTATTACCACTTCAGCCACATGCACGCTATCTCAAATCAACAAATTTACTTTGTTTCCCACTGTTCTAATCTCATTATCCCATTTCCTCCCCCCCCCCTCCCCATTCTCTCCCACATTGTCTCCCCCATTCTCTCCCCCATTCTCTCCCCCCCTTCTCCCATCTCTTCCCTTCACTCACCACTATTACTCGTCCGTCAACTGTAATAATCTCTACTGTCACTATCACATAAAATTACGCCAACCCACAGGAATCAAGGAATATGCAGCTTATTCAGAACACAACCAATTATGCGGTCATTAATTCATTGCGCCAACCAATCAAAAGTCATAATATAAATTAACTTGATTACACAACTTATCTAACGTATCAATACTCTACCCAACAACCAAGATCAATAGCAATAGAAATGTACATTAGATAAGCAACTAGACAAAGAAAATTAAAATCCATTATATGAAAGCAACCAAATAATATATAATGTAAAGAGTATTATAAAAGGTGACATGTAATATATCATCCGCACACAATCCCCACCCCTCTCGGAAATAAAGAACCGACTGCTAACAAGCATGTTCACAATCAAACAATTGTAGTAATTGAAGGTTGTGATTGCCAATGACGTAAAGAATGGAGACAAAAGGATACGATCAACGTATTTTTGCAGTTCTGCCATCTGGTAAAGGAAATCGCGTGCTTATTGATGTGCTTGATAGAATGAGAAATCTATACAAAGACAGCAAAGAACAGTAATATGTTAGATTGAAATTGTGTCAATAGAGTAGCATGAATGGGCACATGCATGCAGTTACCAGTCCACAAGACTGTCGCTGCTCTGACCAATTCGTGTATTGAAAAGAGATAAGCCGGGGTATCTAATATAATATCATATACTATCATAACATATCCGCTATTATTATGGATATACTATTATTATTGTTACTATTCTGTAGCGTCCACATCTGATTTTACTCCCTTCCTTGTCTTTTTGCGTACCAAGATCCCCACTATTGATATTTCAAGGTAAAACGGTCAGTCGAATGTAGTTAGTTGTTTGCACCCACCTTATATTCAGATCAATGATGTCATAGCCAATGTCACTGGAACTAAAACGTCACTGGTACTACGATGTCACACTTTCCATTACCAATCACTTATTCCAAACACACTAACACCTATTTTTTAATGTTGAACGAAAAGTGGGCAATTTATATAATAAAAATAAAAAGTCTGCTTTAACGAACAGTCCGTAAACTGTGTCAGGCCATTCCATGCACCTTGCTTTCATGTATTGGAGAATTATTTTGTCCATGTAAAGCAATCACAATGCGGTCAAACGGAATAAACGAGATTCATTACCTGTTTCCAATCGTCTGCGGAAATAAACGGTTTGCCAGCCGCAACTCGATTATTATAGTCTGAAGTATACAGTTGGAGTTTGCATCGTGAACAACGATTTTCAAGATGTCGTTTGTCAACTTGATAGTCTTGAGCAGAAGTTACCGTATTATTCTATGGGATCCTGGACTGTCGACTTTAGAGGGTCAGTTTCTCTTCAATCTCGCGTTTTGAAAACCGTCATCCAACAATCTTTGCAAATTCACGTACTAAGTTTTTGTTTCGCCTGGCCCTTTGAGCGCAATTATTAGCGATTTAGTAATATTAGAGGCGTAAACGAACAACTTTATTTTCTAATTCTAACAATTGTTTTTGGAACTGTTTCTCTGGATATAGTATTACCAGCAGCATCATCGCTTCTTTTGACATATCCACCACTCCAATCTCATTCAGCAATTTCGGAATAATATTATCATGTTAGACTTTTTTTTTCCGTCCAATTACTTCACGTTGTCTTGTTTCTCGAAGCTTAATGGATTTTAATGTCTCTTCCAATTTCTTCTACCACATACTTCGTTGACTTTTTACTGGAGTTCTGTTCCAATCAGTCCCGCCTTTAACATCAACTTTAACTATTGTGACTGAATACTGACACTTGTAGAAAATCTTTTGTTTTTCCTAGTGGAAATGTAGGACAACGCTTTATAGACTGTTGACAATATCGCTTTCGAATTATAACTTTGTTTGAAGCGAGTGAAAAGTCTGTTCGTAGACACAATAGCAAATGCATCGCAATTTTCTAGCTACAGTTGGTATGAGGCGCGCTAAGTTTAATACCAGTTCAAAAATTTATATCTCGACACTATTCTAGCCGAGATTCGTGATTTTGTTTCTCTACGCTGTCAAATATAATATATAATTTTAGAGCATAGTACTGCGTGATTGCTACTATAAATGCAGATTATATTGCAAAATTATAATATTGTTAAATATTGTGCGCGTTTATTGCCATGTACAATAACAATTTTGTGCCAATGACTACACGCCTCAAGAAATATGCAGGGATTAATTTGATAGAAACGTGAGAAAATATAGAGTTTGGAGTTTGCGATCGAAATAAGCGAGAGTGTGAATGTGATATGTTTATTTTTTGAAGACAAATATTAATGTTCTGGCAATACATTCCGATTTGCAATAAGCGCATTATCCATTATACAACTAATAAGCGACGTTTAATCAACATTGTTTATATGATAATAACGAAATAGTGCTTATTTTGATTTAAAATTCGCTACGGGCCATTAATTTTTTTGGAGACATCCAATCGAACAAATAGTCTGTGAAGATTGCATTTGATGATACTTTAATTCCGTATAAAGATAAATTACTATTCTGTGTAACGGTTTCTGGTGTGCATACAGTCGACTCTCCCTAATGAGTCGCAATCCACTTAAATTTATTAAGCGATTCAGACCATTAACCATGCCATAATTTAATTCAATCAAATTACCATAAAGAAAACGTTTGACAATATTCTAGAAAAATATTTAGTGAAAGGAAGGTTAGTGTAATCAGTAAGAACCAAAAGTATTTAGAAGAATACACAGTTGGCAAACCTTGAAATTTAATCGCAATTCAATGGGAGTATTCGCTCCTAAGCCCGCTATCAAGTATAGATCAACATTTTAGAAATCATAACCGAGTAAGGGAAGCTGTGCTTAATACGTGTACCTACAGTCAACCTCCCCTACAGTCGCCTCCGATACGTGTTATAGTCGCACCTCATATACAGTCACAGGCGATGAATATATAATAAATTAATACTAACAATGAAATAACAAAATAATAATAATAATACAGGTCACATGACCAATGTAAGTCTCCCTTCTATTCCCCAGGTTTTATCTGGTTCCAATGTAGGGGAGATTTACTGACTGTACCAACTTGCATTGTTCTCTAAATACCCAAACCGATCACCCAATCGCATTGTCTCGTTGAGAAATTCTACATTTTTTATTAACGATTTGTTGAGATCAATTAGTGCGTTGTCGTATTGTTTTAGATTTAGATAGACACTCATACTCTTCTGCTTCGACATTTAAACTCAGGAGCTTTTTCATATATCCTATTAATATTAATATTTAAATGTCCCACTTTCTGGCAGGATGCCCGTGTTGATTTCTCCCGCCGAACGTGAATACATTATTAATGGCGTTGATCACAACATACGCGCAGACGGAAGAGGTCGTCTCGATTACAGACAGATAGTCGTTGAAACTGGACTCATCTCTCAGGCCAGTGGTAGTGCAAGGTGTCGGTTGGGAGAAGGTACGGACGTGTTGGTAGGAGTTAAGGTCGAGGTAGGACAAGTCGATATGGAAGGAGACGATGAGGTTATTCGTGAGCGGAAATCGAAGCGTGGTAGAGTAATTTGTAATGTCGAATGGTGAGTTTGTCATGAAATTGTATAATCGTGGACATTCAATCTGTGATTTATTTAATTGTTTATCATATGTTAATAGTTCTCCCATCGCATCACAACAATTCGCCGGTCGTGGTGCTGATGACTTTAACAATGAATTAACTCAGACATTGGATCGTGTGCTAAATGGACCTCAGGGCGGGTTAAATCTCGAAAAACTTTGCATTATCCCAGGCGCCCAATGCTGGGTTGTCAACATTGATGCGTTGGTAAATCAAACATCATAACAAAATCTGCGTATTGCACATTTCTTTATTTTGTAACTAAATTAAAGAGTAGATATTAGATTATGCGGGAAACCTTCTTGATATGGTATTCATTACAACACGCGCTGCACTACACAATACGAAAGTACCAAAGACAATCATAACAGAAACAGAAGATGGTCTGGAGTTTGATTTTTCGGACGATATGGAAGATGCAGAACGAATTGAAGGATGGGAAAATGTTCCAACTGCCGTAACGTTAAGCAAGGTAAGAAGTCTTGTTGGGTGATTACATTGTGTTCGCGAAACGCAAGGGTAACAAACCTTGGACAAAAATAAAGATTGGGTCTCGCCATGTAGTGGACGCTACACCATTGGAGGAGCTAACAATAGATGCAAGATTGTTGGTAACTGTCAATAAGGATGGGAAAATATGTGGTGTGCAAAAAGGTGGAAGTGGTAGCATTGAACCGAGTCTGTTGAATGAAATGATACAGGTAATTAATTATTTGTCGACATCCTTCGGAACCATAATCACAAGATTGTTAACATGTATATATAGACTGGAGGCACGATAGGCCAACACGTTATTCAGAAATTGGATGAGCAGCTTGAACGTGAAGAAAAAGAAGCATCAAAGAAAACTGGATCTGTCGGAAAGCTAGGTTTTTTCGCAGCAATATAAGTTTATTCTTTGCTAGATTTTAATAATCGGCTATAAAGTAGTTTTTTTATTTGGGAAAAAATGAAAAATTTCTCAAAGAAAAACACAGGGAGAAAGTAGATTTCTGAACAATCAAAGAATTACCGGAAGGATCGAATAATATTTATATATAAACCAGATTGATGCGTCCAATGTCCAAGGATAAAAAGAAAAATAATAGTGTATTTCTTTTAACTAGTATGAGAATTGTCGCACGAAAGATACTGCTTACCATTACGGAATCTGTCGGATGAAAGTTTTAATCTATTACAAGAGCAGCACATGCCCATTGCTTTCGGTTACGACACTCGATCCTATAATAATGTAAAGTAAATGGTTCCTCGGCGGATGGCGGCGCTGATTAAAAAGGTCTCGGGCTTTAACTGGCTACCTCATGTCTGTCTCGAATTCTCATTAATTAGAAATCTTTCTAGCTAAACAATTATCTGAGCTGGTCTTTGGCTATATTGGCAAAAACCAGCACGCCAGGCCCGCCGGTTTAAACAGATTTGACCTGTATTACATTTTCACCCAAACTTGACACATTTACCCGTTAAAGAATTACGTGTTGATGTTCTCTTTGGAATTCACAATATAAATTTGACTATTTTCGATAAAGTTAACCAACTAATAAATACAAATTCAAAGAAATTCCGCGATCAAATGCTTTATCCAATTGATCAAAGTCAACGTGTGGCCAATGTTGATCAATCAAGCTAAACTTTACAGTTCTGGGCAATGGTGTAGTTGATGGAGTAACCACAAGTGTCCTGTATGAACACATGTTAGTTCAGTAAAATCATTACATTGACTGTGGGTAAAAAAAAATGTAAACATACCTTTTATAAAGTGAGATGGAGCCATTTCTTGAATCAGTAGCAACTCGTTTAAACAAAACTTGATTTGGTAACATGGTGTTGGCAATGGTCACATCGACGGCTACATGTTTTGCCAAAACACTATCAAAGTCTTCTAATGATGATCCGAGCAGATCGTGAACGTTGACTTGAATGTTTGAATCTGACATGATTGATAAATTATGCGTCAACCAACAAATCCGTCAGCCAAGCTCTGTAAGCAACACATTTCATATTTACCTCTCCAGGTAGTTGGATAACCTAATAAATGTCTGGGAGGCATGTAGGTTTTGTAAAATAATATATTGGTCTCATAGGCTTCTGATGGATGTTTGTAAACTACACAATCAATATTATTCTTTTAGTTCTTGTGTAGAGCTTTACTCCTATGCTGCTAAATAACGCACCAGGAGATATAAACTTATGCTCAAGCTGGCAAATGGTATAGTCTCCTCCGTTTCTCAAGTGACAATCGTGGAATTTCATGCTTTGCTTCTGTAATTTAGCCATCATTGGAATTACTCCAGCCTGGTGAACAAGACCATAGACTATAGTCATTGCTATATTAAACAATATCCATGAAACCTATAATGTACAAGCAATAACAATTGATAAATAAAAATTTCTTGGAGAAATTGGTAACAATTCAAACTCACCCAAAATTTCTTAGTAAGTGATTGACAAGAATTTGCAGAGCAAAAGACTAGTATTATCAACATTGGTAGCAAAAATCTTGCTTCTTGATGTGGTATTGTTGACAGAAAACTGAATCCACTTAACCCACTTGCAATTAGCACTAATTATGATCCTTGAGTCAGTATCTTTGAAACAATAATACATCATTTCGCCTAATTCATTTACCAGTTTTGTACTTGTTCCATGATTCAATCTGCCAATTCTTGATGGTTTTGAAGAGCTCAATTATGTTAAGCAATGCAAGTGGTCCAAATAAAATTAGTAAGTTTACTATATGGAGGTATCGTGGATGTAGCCCATGCTTGGCAAGGTTATCAGAGTCCATGTTGTATAATATGTTATTTAATGGGGCAATTATGGGAGTTCCCTATAAGAAGGTTTGAACTGAAATTAGCAAATGCCCATTTTGGAAATATTTACATAATAATATCATTGAGCATCCCACCTTCATTTCTATACTCCAATCCAGATGTATCTTAAGTTTCACAATCAAATCCCATAAAATTCTACCAAGGTTTATCAATTCTTTGTCTCTTTTAAATATTATTACGCCAAAATATATATTGTCAACCAGAAGACAAAAAGTTGCAGTCATAGCCATCCCCAGGATGATAGGTCTAAGTTTGTATGTAAAGGCATCTGATATTCCTTTGTCAGATGTAATGGAGGACCATAAAATCATAAAGCCCACAGGGAGTGCATATAAGATAAATGTGATTCTTGTGAAAACACCCAACGTAAGAAGACATCCAAGTTTGAAAAATGACTATAAAGAATAAATTAGAAGGTTGTGTAAAATAGCTGCAGCAGAAGACAATCAAGCAACAAAGTTACTCTACAAAGTAATTACCGTCTGAAAGTTTATATCTGTCAAACCTTTCATGTTGCCTGTAACTGTGGTCGTGTCATTTTTGGGCGCGACATCTTTGTTATTACTTCTCGCATCGCATAGTTGATCACCCTCAATCACGAAATAAAAGCACAGGGATAATATTAAGCTCTCTATTGTGTTTGAGAACGAATGTGTGTGAAATATCAAAGTTGTGTACGCTGAGGCGAGTATCACAAGTGTAATGGCGACATTGCGTTGGGAATATTTCAATAAAAGCATCGACTTGTATAATACAAAATCTGTGTTGAGAAAATAAGTATGACAGCATGAGAGTAATAAATTTCCATTTGGTTTAGAAAAGACCAATAACGCGTACCCAAGATGAAGGAGAGAAACAGAAAGGTTATGCGTATCGTCAGAAATAACATTGTGGATGTAATCTCTAGAGAAAGTAGAGCATGTTAGAAAAATCCCATTACTTATCCTATGTGATCGAATCTTTACCTATTCCCAATACTGTTGTGAATCCTTTCAAAATTAGGAACGGGAGCCCAGCCGTAAACGCTCTATAAACAATATTCGCTTGAAACAATTAATTGGATCGACTCTTTCAAATCAAAAGGGAACATGTTTACATACGGGGGCACAATACTCCTAGCAGGGAGCTGTGGATCAAACTCCCAAGGAATGAAAACCTCTAGGTTAAATACATCTCCTATACATTGTATTAGTAAATAACGGTAACTTTTCTCACAATTAAAAATAAACGTCCTTACTACCTGCTAACACTTCTGGCCCCTGAAAAAATTCGTCAGGATGGATATAACCTGGTAACAGAGCACATAAGAACCTAATTACGCAAAGAGACAAGTATAACAATTGCATTATATGGATCTACCAGAAATTGATGGGGGTTTTTTTTGGTGATCTGTCCCGAATGATAAAATGACCGGTCAAGAATGTGTCGGGAATGTAACCTGCAAATTACCAAAAAATATTACGTTTCTAGATAAAACTGTATTGAAAGTCCTATTAGAAAATTTAAATTCTGCAGAAGCGGCTGATGACAAGTCATAAACTCGAAAATTTACAGGGGAGCGAAGAGAAGACATTACGCGAGACTAAGGGTAAAAGGAGACTCCGAGCGAGAATATTCAATATATTACACTATATTAATTCTTAAGCTAATTACATGACGTGTTTATACGAAGGACGATTATGATAAGGAGATGAAAATGCGTATACCTTGTTTCTTTATAATGTAATTTGTGGGGTGCGAATTTGTTGAAATCAAAATCTTTCCCACGTCTTGAGCAACAGATAAATTTGTATAATTTTTATTATTTATACGACTTACAGGGATCATGATTGAATACGCTTTCGAGATTAGCGTTAGATTCCATATAAAGTTTGTTATCTAAACGTCCTCACTAATTACCATAAAGGGTGCAATCGCATTGTGTATCCATTGTGCGCGTTTATCCATTATATACAAAGCAAATTAGCTTCTGGGTCCGGTCAACAAAAACCTGTCAAGACAGAAACCAAGAGTGACTACGTGATGCATATGATCCATAGATCCGGATACTCTAATCAGACAAATCATACCATTTGCTTCGACAATCCACGGCTTCTTTCCTAACCAAACGCTTCCGGTCATCCAATGCTTCTGCCAGAACTCTAATCACTTGACTCTTGTATGGAAACAGCACATCAAACTTGATTGTATCCGGAAGAATACTCAAACATTTTAATGCGGATATTCGAACAGGCTATGAAGCAAACTGATGAATTAGCCCATATAATCACTCTGACATTTGTTCGACGATATTAAAACCCAAATCCCCTCACCATTGTGTTATGCTCGGACTTTGATGTGTGTGAGAGAAACAGCTTGACAAGGGTAGATACATGCTCGGTTATTATGTCTGGTGCATCAAGAGCAATAACATAAAACGTATCGAGCGTTGATGTACGAAGAGACGAATCGGGGAGTGAGAGTGAATGTATGAGAAGAGGTGTGATCTGGGATGAATCGTTGGATAACGTTTTAAAGGTTAATCATAATGTCAGCAACCGTTTGTAATAAGTTGAGCATATACTCACAGTCTCATGCATCACTACTAATGAACTATTTTTAAACTTACTTGTGAAAGAAATCCAAGCGTCACTTCCTTTGGAACGTTAATAAGTAACTGAGACAGAGCGATCAAGTAATGGTGCTTCACTTCTACAATCAGAAATTTAGTAAGTGCCAATTCAACATGCGGATTAGCTTCGAATCACTTACCATCTGCAGAGGATTTGAATCCTTCCACTAATTGGGGCAGGCAATGATTGAAAAATCTCTGTTTATATAACACCTACATATATAATAGTCTTTTAATATAAACGAGCTAATTGATACATAGATCCAATCTAACAATCAAATATTAAATTACACTCATAATAGCAAAGTTCTGTTTGTTAAGTAAATCGTCATCGCCAATGATTATTCCAAACCCTTTGGATGCATCTTCAGCCAATACATCGTCACTAAATTGTCGGATGACATGACCAGTGCAGGTGAATCCAGCAGCGTGGGCACGAATAACGAGCGCTTTTGTGAACTTTAAAACGATACAAAATGAAATTAGTCTTACTACGTGCGTGTTCGTTGGCGGGATAAATCTGAACTGATGGCTCGTACCCAGAGAAAGAGAGAAAACGATATGCATCGATTGCTCTCAATTTGATCCGGTCCGAAGCTTCTTAGTAGCTGTCCCAGTATTTTTGATTCAATAAAATTCTCCAATTCGTTATCTGTTTGACAAATCGAGTCAAATAAATAAGATACCCTTTTCTAATAGCGTATGTTATCAATAAGCCTTCTTACCTTCACGAAGTTTGTTCACAATAGAGGCCGCGAGCTTAGCCAGTGACCTCCTATGTATATCATTCTGAGTTGATATAGAAAGGTCAACAACTGTGGAAAGGAAACTTGAGATATTTGGTAATGGTAGTGTGACCTATAAATCCAATTATTAGCTTAACAAATTAAAATGACGGTGAGGATACATGATATTACGCGAGATTCCTATACCTGCTGGCGAATTGACCCAACAGCAGCGGTAAACAATAAAGCGAGATTCTGTTGAGGTACATCGGAATTGACCTATTTAAGCGAGCCATAGTCAGTCGATGCCACATCATTGAAAGTGAAACAACATACTCAACTTACTGAAATTGGAGCAAAAACAATGTCTTTATTTATTTTGGTTCCTTCGCCGAATGACAGTAACGACACATTTCCTTTTATAAATACTTCAAACATTTTCTCAATGAATTCGGTTTGTGTACTATCAGACAAACAGGTCATTAGCCATTATGTTTCAAATGACGCGCGTGCAGAACATCAAGTTTGTTAATATACCTAACATCCAATGTACGTATAATGACGCCTATTATCCTTGATATCTGCTCGATAATTCTCAATTCACCAAAGATGGCCATTGCTTTGACATTTTCCTTGTCGAGAGTAGGCTCAACACATCTTGTTAACAAGTGAATTACGATTCCATCAACGTAACCTTGTATGTCTGTATGATGCAACTCCGTTTTTGTTATGAGAATATCATATACCGTCTTAAGTAATCTTAAGGGATACTCGACATCCTCCGTGGAAGAAGCTGTAACGACATTTAACAATATGAAAATCATTCAAAAAACTTCCAATTATAATTCGGCGAAATTAAATAAAATGCAAACTGACCAGCAATATAAACATCAAGATTCTTCATGGCCTCAAGTGCAAATGCCCCAAATAATAATGGCTCGACTGCCAATTGAGAGAGAGCTTTGAGAACGTTAATGTACGATTTCTTAGTAGTTCCAAGGATTGTACTTTCAGCATCTTCATGGTCAGTGGGTAATTGCGAAAGAAATACTGGAATACTATACGTCAGTAATAACTGAGCCTTATAGTGAGATATGTTTGCCAACGATTTCAATGCTTCGGATCTATATAGTATCGTATAATGAATATAAAACTTGAACAGGGTAATAAACAGTCAAGGCGAGCGTAGAAAGGACAAACATACACAATGTCTTCGTCCGGATCATTTAAAATCGTCTGGTTGAGCTCCTGGATTATAACGCCGATCTCGTTATCCTCCAGAAAATTTTCAAGCAAAACAAGTTCGCATAAGCCCTTGAGACCCACAAGACGGAATTCGTTGTACTCATTTGAGGAAAGAAATGATGTTCTGAAAATACGGAAATAGTCTTCTTTGAATTCCTTGAGAGGATTTTTAATATCTTGCTCTAACAAAGTTGCGGCAGTTAATTTACGTGTTACACCCATTGTTATAAGGGTAATTCGATTAAAAACTTTGTACCAACCGTCAAATTCTCCTGGCTGATCAATAGAACCATAAAGGGCTTTACTTGCTTCAATGTACTCTATCAATGCCTCTGCAATACCTTTTTTTTGCGCTGATAAATCACTAAGAGTAAATTGCTTTAAAAATCTCGGAACAGTTGATTCAATGATCAAAGTGAATGCTGGATCTACAAAGAACGTATAAATAAGCTTGTGTTAGCATCATATGATTACCGCAGAAGCTTTTACTGCAAGCAAATCAAACATTAGTTACCAGAAGCCATAGCACAATATTTAAGAATTCTTCCACTTGGCTTAGCCATCTTCAAGTCAGGTTCCTTCAGAAACTCCGTGCACTCAAACACGACTGGTGAAAGAAATTTCTCCAAAGGATTGGATTTATCAATAATTGAGGCCGAGAACGTGGACACGACACTTTTTAACGCTTCAAGTGCGTTGTATTCCATGGCATCATCAGTTGCATGAAATATCTATGATGGGATTAAAAAAGCTATTTAGAATAATTCATATGTCTTACAGTTATATGGTAACGATGATACATACTTCAATTTTCAATCCCTCCCAGAGATCTTCTATGTACGGAATCAATGGTTCAGTTCCATAAACGGGTGAGCCTTGAGCAATAACTTCAATGGAATCTCTCTGCAAAAATTCTCATCTAAGAAAATATGTTCATAGTGTACTTAACTCTTTCACTAAAATCAATAATCAGAATTGATCGTTTACCTTCGCGTTACCAGAGGTCGATGTGAGCTTTTCTAACAACAAAGGCATTATATGTTTACCAAATAAAGGTGTACCAGTCAAGCATTCCCTATATAACAAGTATAACTTTTGAGGATCAAACCATCATCGGCTGTCAACGGACTATAGAAAAGGAAAAGAACCAAGTTTTCAGTCACCCAAAATATTAACCTTAATGCAATTTTCAGATCGTCAGCGGTAATACCATACGGATCATCGGGTGGTGGTTTGAAAGTAATGGGAAAATAACAGAACGTGACTTCAAACAATTCCTTGATGTGAAAAACTCGCAATCAACAAACTGATGCAGCAGGAAGAACGACAGACATATTACATGTAATGTATCAAACCTCAACATGCTGTGAAATATCAAATTCACCTATAATCAATTTAACAAGTGAGAATGCCAATAACAGATTTCTCGGATCTTTTTCGCCATCCATAGTTTTAATAAATCCTGATACAAATTCTGCTTCTATTTGTTTCAAGGCTTTGAGATTTTTCACCGAGCGTTAGCAATTTCATTACAGTTTGAATAGCCAAAAGCAAAGGTATATTGACGTACCTTTTATGTGTATCTTCAACATACTATCAAAGATTTGGTATACATAATGCCTTACTGCTTGTGGGTAATCTTGTACATTTATTTTGAATACGCTGATATCCAACGAAACATTCATCAGTATGTTCCAGCAGGTAAATAGATTCAGATAAATGTGATCACCTACGCAAGTGATACATTGATGGCATTGTCATTCGAGAAAGCTTCTAATTGTTGTAAAAACGCAAGGCCCCGTAACAATTCGGGCACGCTTATAGTATCAGCTAGTCTTTCGCAATAGAAGTTTACAAGCACATTCACTGTTGACAAGTAATTAAATGAGATCTTCATCCGTAACAAGTAACCCGAAGCAATAGTCTCGTAACAGGAAATAGTCTCGCAACAAGACTTACTAGCAGCTCTATTCACCTGTCCACTAGGACATCCGGTTAATATCGTTGTCAGGAGACTAGTTGCTGATTTTTATACGGTTAGTCGAGTCAAAAATTAAATTGACTTCAATTACCAATTTGACAAACCTTTGGCTCTAGTGGAAGCATTTTCACTCGTAAGATATTCACCGAGATGTTGAACCAATGTTACCAGAGTCGACTGTCCATCACGAATTCCTAGCCAAAATTTCGTATCCGCAAATAAATCACTAATATTGGCATTCAATTAAAAAAAAAGTCTAATACAGGTTCTTACTCTGGATTATAGAATTAACGATTTCTTTGGTTTCATCCGTTGCATCTTCTGTAGTTATCATATACGTTCGGATCAGTCTTGCATCCATCGTTATCAATGATTAATTAAGCCAAGAGTAAGCAAACAAAAATGGTTTTATTGATATTGATGAACACATGGCGATAACGCCACAGTACGTCAGTGAATTAAAGTTGACATTATAATTATAATTAGTATCGAATTTTGAGTATTACAATAGTAGATTTGCCGATTATCATTATTTGTAAGACGAGCGCCACATAATATTTCAGCAGATATGTGGCCAAGTATTTTGTCCTCACTATTATCAAACAAAATTATGTCTACAGATGGAGTCTCCACCATTTATTAATAAGCAATCACGTATTTATATCACTCCCTTCCTCGAGGACAGAAGCAACATGCAAAAGCCTTTGCTCATCTCCATACTGTGCTAGCAATTGTAACCCAATAGGGTATCCATCTTTGGGTGAAATCCCAAACGGGATACTTATTGCAGGAATACCTAATCCAATAATAGAATAAATGAATTAAAGACAATAATACGGACTTTACAAATTCTATACGTCTTTCTTTCATTTATACCTGCTAAGCTGGCTGGAATTGTCATAACATCATTAACATATGCCTCTACAGCATTCCTTCTCTCTACATTGGTAACTTCAGTAATTTTTGGTGCAGTCGATATGGTAACTGGCGTAATCAACACATCAACACCATCAGGTGCCTTATCCGTGTGTTGTAATCCATTCAATGGATTGGCTTTAGCGAAAATAGCATCAAAGTCTTTTTTGATAAGTTGACGAACTTTCTGAGCTTGCAGAAAGCAATCCGAATAGGAGCTATATTATAGAATTAAGATGACACGGGTGCGTATGACGTTTAGAATTAAAAGTGTAACATAATGATTTAAATAACACGCCAATTGAGAAACCATACCCTTCAGTCAACGTATAAGTGCCCAGAATTATCCTCCTTTTTACTTCTTCACCAAAACCTTCATCTCTCGTGGCAGCATACAATGTTTCATCAGTTTCTGTTACATTATCACATCTACTTCCTAAATTTCCAAGAAATAACAGATGCGTAAATCGAGGCATTGTGTTCATGACACAATATAATATAATTATATATTATCACAATTTAATTGTTTTTGATACCATATCTTATTCCATCATAACGAGCCAGATTTGATGATGCTTCAGCGGGAGCCAAAATATAGTACGCTGGAAGCGCATACTGAGTGGACGGACAAGATACTGGGATAATTGTCGCGCCTCGGTGGTTCAGGTAGTCGATTGCTTTTTTCCATAAAGTAACAATAGTTGTGTCGAGCTCGGACACAAAGTAAGACTTTTGTGAAAATTCGAAATAATTTAAGTGTTAATGTTTGACACAACATGCCAAAACAAGTTGAAACTTGTCGGAGAATTGGACTGATAGGTTGTTCATTTTCTGACGACAGGTTCGTCAAAGCTACGGTTGAAATACCCGTTAATGACAACCATAAGCAACTTGCCAGTCAGTTTTACAACTCCATTAAAACAATAAAAGACTGAAATTCTCTGAAAAATGGCCAGAAGATGTCAACATTTGGGATTATACTATAAGATAGAAAGGTTACCTCTGGAACGCCAACACGGATATTATTCAAACTATCTGTGCAAATCGGTACATGCGAATCCTGTTGAAATATTTCTGATGGAATGGAAGTCGTGTCTTTTTCATCATATGTGAACAACACATTGTACAAAAGCCTGGTATCTTCAACCGTTCTTGCTAAAATTCCGACAGTATCCAAAGAATTTGCGTATGCGACCAATCCCCATCGCGAGCATCGTCCATATGAAGGCTTAAATCCAACAACACCACAATACGATGCCGGAAGCCTCACGGATCCACCCGTGTCCGATCCTAATGCAGCAAAACACATTCCACTAGCAACGGAGGCAGCTGAGCCGCCCGAACTTCCGCCAGCAATACGAGCTCCATTTTTAAGGTCTTGGGTGTTATATGGATTACGTGTTTCGCCAAAATGGCTATGTATTGTTTCAGATCCCATTCCGAACTCATCCATATTTGTTTTTCCAAGTATTATCGCTCCCGCATTGATTAGCAATTCGACTACTGTTGCATTAAATGGGGGTTGGAAGTCTTTTAACATTGTCGATGCACACGTAGTTTTTAATTCGCTTGTACAAAAGTTGTCTTTAATGGCAATTGGTATGCCATCCAATGGACTCCGTTTACGTCCATCGCGGATTCTCTTGCCAGATTGTTCGGCAAGCTTCTGAACACTATCTTTCTCTGAGATCTCAATAAATGCGATATAAATTATTACAAGTTGACAATACTTTGGTAAAGATGCGTTAGAAAAAAAAACTTTGGTGATT
>CAJVPJ010000201.1:0-35470 GCA_910592205.1 Paraglomus occultum | reverse complement strand
TGCGGTTACGTGAACTGACAGTTCCCAAACAAATTCAGACGCTGTCTTTTCTGGCATACATTTTGCGTGGATGCGAGCGTGAATTGGAGCAATATAGCGAAGACATTCCCGAATTTGTAATACGACTGTTACAAAATTGTCCGCCAGAGGCGTCAGGAACGAGAAAGGTATTTATAAATTGGCGTTTCCAGATCACAAAGTGTGAATTAACTCAACGTTTGTGCATAGGAGTTGCTGGTGGCGACACGTCACATTCTCTCAACGGCATTCAGAGGCAGTTTTCTGAGCAAAGTTGATATTCTGCTGAATGAAAAAGTATTGATAGGTACTGGTGTCACATCTAGCGAAACGTTAAGGTAAATGATCAAACATATTCATATAATATTATGCGTTTACTTACATCACGAGCTTTATTCGCAAAACAGACCATTAGCCTACAGTATGTTAGCAGATGTAGTACATCACGTCCGCCAAGAATTGACTCCTGCGCAATTAGCACGGACTGTTCACATATATTCGCGTAACTTACACGACCCGACATTAGCCACAACCATTCAAACCATGTGCACAATACTTCTCTTTAACGTCATTGAATGTATTGTTAACATTCCAGACAAGAATGAAGGTATGCAAAAATAATCAATACAAATATTGATACTTGTACAGAACCTGATATTAATACTCTGTCTTTTGTTCAGCGCGTGATTTGCTCACGCGCATACTAGACACGCTCGCAAACAAATTCGAGACGCTGAATCATACTTTAGTTGATATGCGTAAAGTACAGCAGAGAAAGAAATTGAATGGCACTGCAAAATTTCCATTAGATGATTTCGATTTTGATGCCGCTCGACCTATAAACACACATCCTACGACTCCTACTTTATTGGCACCATCCGGGGAATCTTTACATGAAACCGTAAATGGTAAAATTTACGTATTTAAATGATATGGTCTTTTTGTATTTGTAAAAATGTCTCAATTGGCTAACTCGAAAGCAATTATTTATTCAAAGAAAAATGGGTTTTAATCAGACATCTTGTAAAGATGGTGAGAATTGTGCCTCATCTTAATAATTGCAATCCACAGCCGCAACAGCAATCACAATCGCAGCAGTCTCAGACACAATCGAGTAATAGTCAACCAGCCAATACAGTCGCACGTGGATTCTCACAAGAAGAAGTCGATATTCTTATAAAACTATTCCGAGAAGGCATAAAATCGTTCGAGTATTCCACTATGGACATTAATTTTCCCGAGTTATTTCAGCAATTTGACAGAATTCAGCTATTAGAGCAATCAACTAGAATGCCGCACTTCACAAGAGCCAAAGAAGCCATTGAAATTTTCGCTAGTCTTTTTATTTCAATTGATTCGGCTGTTTTTCAAGAAATTATATCATCACAATTGGAGTTTTTCTATGATGCTATGATACAGAATCCAGCACTTCTTCAAATTCCGCAATATTTTCTTGCCCAGGCAGATACTGTTGAGCATTTTGCTGGACTCTTACTTCGATTCCTCGTAGATAGGATGGAAGAGTTGGGAGATTCAGATCCCGTACGCGCCCATGTCATGCTACGGCTATTTAGAGCCGTGTTCTTTGCCGGAAATGCGTATCCAGAGGCACTCGAACGAGTGCTCCATCCTCATCTCGCCAATATTATTATTACATGTATGAAACTCTCAGCTACTGCAAAGGAACCAATCAACTATTTTATTCTGCTCAAGTCGCTATTCAGAGGTATCGGCGGGGGCAAATACGAAATGCTTTACAAAGAGGTGCTTCCACTCCTACAGATGGTGTTGGAAGGTCTCAATCATAACTTATCGCTCACACCTTCAAGAAAAATGCGAGATCTCTTTGTGGAATTGTGTCTTACCGTACCTGTTCGATTGAGTGTCTTGTTACCTTATCTTGGATATTTGATGCGGCCATTGGTGTTTGCTCTTCAATCACATCAGGATTTGGTCACGCAAGGTCTTCGAATACTCGAGCTTTGTATAGACAATGTAACACCTTCATTATTAGACCCTATTATGGCACCATTTATGAACGATTTAATGAAGGCTTTATGGACTCGTCTCAAACCGACGCAGAATAAGTTACATAGTATTACAACTACTCGTATTCTTGGTAAGCTAGGAGGCCGTAACCGAAGGATGTTTAAAGATCCACCACAGCTTGCCAACAGGAATCCTCCGATAAATGGACTTGAAACACTTATTCATTTTGATCCACATGCACCGTCACTTACGCTTCCATTGGACGAGTGTTTGTCGCTATCGGCGAGTACTCTACAAGACCCAAACTCATCGGCATTTTATCGAGAAGAAGCTTACAAATTCGTAGCTGCAACAATACCGTTGCTTCTTAATCTAGACGAAGGACCGGAAAATATTGGAGAACTAATAACAGAATGCGTACAAAAGCAATTGTTGGCAGCTGAGATTGAGATTGCACCGGTAGACAATACGAATATAGAGACAAGTAATAATGATAATAAAATGGACATTGATGGACACGCTGAATCTAGTCGGTCCCAAGAAACATCCGAGAGGTCAATACCAGAGGGTCAAAGACTAGCATTAAAAAGACGAGTTGTACAGGAGGAGACCCTGCGAAAAGTTATTTGTGCCTTATTTACCGCGGCAGCGATACCTGAATTGAAGGATAGAGCGTGGCCATTGTTGGAGAATCTTATTCGACATTTTGCAATGCTAGAAATAGGTGATGCGATAGACTACAGGCGCGCGCGAGAAAGAAGAGCTAGCCAAATTAACCTTGAGCAAAAGACTAAGAGTTATAATCTCGAGTCAAAAGTAATTGTTGAAGCTTTGGTTGACGTGATGTCTTCAGAAGACAAACGACTACAAGACTTGGCTGCTTCGGCACTAAAACTGATGTATGAGACTTGCTTGCTGATTGTAGGATCAAGGGAAGCTATACGCTCTTTTCCATTATTCCATGTTCTTGCCTCTAGGTTCAGTTCTGGTTGTTACAGGCAGGAATCTTTCCGAAAGAGGGGAGGTTGTCATGGAGTCTACATTTTGAGCTCTGAAGTTAATATTGGAACTCGCTGGATGTTGGATCACGAACTGGAATTCGTTAAATCTTTGATTTTTATTCTTAAAGATGTCTCCCCGGATTTTGCTACTAGTAATGTCGAAGAAGCTAATAGAGCCTTATTGAAAGTTTTGGAAGTGTGTCATCGTCCAGAAAATACTGTTGACATCGATCCGGAAGAACGAAAGCAGAAACTACAAAAACTTACTATTACGCTAATACCTGAATTATCTAATGCAACCGCAGCCGTAAGGGAAGGCATGCAGTCGGCGTTGAAAAAACTAGCGGAGATGATGAATACAGACGTTACAGAACTGTTGAAACCAGTTAAGGATCATCTATTAAAGTCTATATTTCAGAAACCGCTACGCGCTTTACCTCTTCAAATGCAAATTGGTATTCTTGATTGCGTCACTTACTGCCTAACGCTGCGACCGCCGTTGCTAGAATTTACCGAGGAACTTAATACTTTGCTCAACGAGGTTTTGCATCTAGCGGACACTGAAGAACAACCTCTTCAAGGCCGGGCCCCGCCATTTAAGAACGTAACTTCTCTCAATAACTTGCGTATTGTTTGTATTAAGTTGCTTTCAGCTGTAATGCAATGTGCTGAACTAGTTTTGCCGCCACAACCGAACACACGAGCGCGTATCATTGGTGTATTCTTCAAATCACTATACTCCAAATATCCTGAAATAGTTGAAGTCGCAAATAAAGGCTTACAACAAGTAATACAACAACAACACAAGTTACCCAAGGAACTTTTACAGGCTGGATTGCGACCTATTCTAGTAAATCTTTCCGATCACAAGAAGTTGACAGTTGCTGGATTGGAGGGTTTAGCACGTCTATTGGAATTGCTTAAAAACTATTTTAAAGTAGAAATCGGTAAGAAATTACTCGATCATTTGCGTTTGTGGGCGGAGCCAAGAACACTTCAAGAAGCTGCAACAAAGCCTCTCACCGAAAGTGAGCCTATAAAGATTATTGTGGCCATTCTCAATGTTTTCCATCTTCTACCGCCAGCGGCCAATGTATTTCTGGACGAGCTTGTTACTCTAGTTCTTGATTTGGAGGAACAATTACGTCGGTCTTCTTCCAGTCCATTTAGAGAGCCGTTAATTAAATTCTTGAACAGGTACTCAACAGAGGCAACAGATTATTTTTACGACAGATTGAGTAACGAGAAACACAGTCGACTTTTTTTAAACTTGATCGGAGCACCTAATGCAGAGAAACTTCGCGAGGAGATTATGGTAAATCAGGCGAAATTAAAAGAAAAGACGCTAGATTCAGAAGTCAAGGATCCGGATGAAGCAAAGTTGCAACTTATTCTAATTGTAAGAAAAATTGCAGAGTTCCATCCAGAATGGCTTGCGGAGGAGCAAACTAAACCTATTATTGAAGGATTAAAATCGTATTGGAAGAGTAATGAACGGTTCGAGAAGGGCAAATTGGAGATATCGCTTCGTTTACCTAAGATTAGAGAAGCACGTTTTCTTGTTGAGATATTCGTCATTTATTTGAAACAGAATTCAGACGACGTTGATTTGCTTTTCGATTTAACGACAGCATTCTGCCATGAGAGTCTCATTGACTACACTTTTCTGAAGAAGTTTTTCCATGAAGTGGCTCTAACTTATGATCCGACTAAAAAGAGAGACATTCTAGATAAATTTCTGGATGTTATTGAAGATCAGTTTATTCCTCAGATCACGAAAACCCAGGCGGCGCGTATGATTGCGAACCCGATTCTAATGGTCGCCTTTGCACGCGGCTCTCTGGAATACGAACATATACTGGCGGGACCAGTTATTGAAAGGCTCCATCGATCCATATGGGGCCCAAGAGCTAACGATTCGCAAATGGAAGATACGCTACGAATTGAATTGCTTCAATTATCAACGCTTCTTGTGCAAAATGCACCACATCTCCTTGAAAACGTGAGAAAAGATCTCTTCAAATTTGGATGGAATCAAGTGAAGGTGGACGACATTACTGCAAAATACTCTGCATACGTTCTTATTGCAAGATTCATAGCTGCATATGAGACTCCCCTAAAGTTCCCTAAACAAGCATATCAAGCATTGTTACGAGCATCTCAACTTGAAGCTAGGGGTTTAGTAAGACAGGCTTTGGATATCATTACTCCTGTTCTTCCGTTGCGCATTGATCATAATGACAGTTTACGCAGTAGTTCAGCTCGTCGTAAGTTCCCAACATGGGCAGCATTAACCAAAAAAGTTCTTATGGAAGATGGGTATAGCGTATCGCAGTTGGTCAACGTCTATCAATTGCTCGTCCGACATCCCGATTTGTTCTATGACAGCAGAGAGCACTTCATGCCTCAGATTGTTGGAACTTTGACACGTCTGGGACTTTTAGCGAACGCAACACCCGAAACTAAGTTATTGACTATCGATCTCTCAGATTTGATACTCAAATGGGAGCGTAAACGAATATCAGAGCATCGAAAGCACGATCTCAGTGCGAGTTCAACGCCAATTGCTTCTATTGGCAGTCCGGAGAAACGCCGATTAGAATTTGATTCGGAATCACCACGGAAGAGACAACAACTTGAAATTGGAGGAGAGATAAGATCATTGTCTGTTGATACAAATATTGAATACACATTGAGTGGTAATTTGCGCGAGAGTGTTGTTAGCTACCTTGTGCGATTTGTGTGCTTGGCAAACGAGCCGACAAATAGTAAGTCAGCATTATCTAAGAGAGCGCTCGAACTTGTAAAGGAATTTCTGCAACCGGAATATTGGCCTGAAGTGAATATCAAGTTGGATTATTTTGAAAGGACATTGATGCTTCCGGATATAGTAAATGAAGCTGCTTATTGCAACGCGTTAGAGGTACTGAATGTCATACTGGAACGAAAGACGCCTGACTGGATAATGACGAACATAGGTCAACTTCACAAATTGCTGGAAAAATCTATAACTAGTGAGAAGGCTAAGGTACAAAAAAGTCTTTACCCAGTGTTAGTACATGTCTACAAAGCATTACCAGATGTAGACGAATCGGCAGCAGTGGACAGTGAAATCGAAGCATTTACAACGTTAGTTGACAAAACAGTTCAAGATGCGCTCAACTATTCTGGATCAAGTGTATTTACAGCTCTAATGCTTGTTAAAGCAGTTGGTAGTAAGCATTTAACGAATATCGACAATTTCTTGCCAAACCTCATCCAAGTAGTTCAGAAGTTTGCCAAAGAACATATTCATAGCACAGCTCCACAGTCAAAAGAAGTGACGCATGTTGAAATATTGACAATGGCATTGCAAATAGTCAATTCGCGACTACCTTCGTTGTCTCTTGAACAACGGGCTAACTTTGTACAAGTACTTTGTCAATTGATTGATAAGATTAAGGACAATGTATTAGCTCGAGCCATATTTGAGATGGCGAAGCAATGGATTATCAAAAAAACGGATGCTTTACCTACCATGAAAGAGAAAGCTAAGATCCTAATGAAGATGATGTCTTTTGAGTCTTTAGAAGATAAGACATTATTGGAAGAGTATTTAGACCTGGTAATATCCATCTACAGTGATCCGTTGTTTTTTAGAACTGATCTTACGAAAAAGCTTGAGCAAGCATTCTTGATGGGTACTCGCAGTAACAAGCCTGCTATTCGCAATCGATTTATGGAGATATTTGATAATAGCATGGAAAGGAATTTGTATATTCGTCTGAATTACATAGTCAGTGTTCAAAATTGGGAATCTCTTGGTGCTCATTTTTGGCTTCATCAAGCATTAGATCTTCTTCTCGGTGCTGCCATTGCAGCTACTAAAATTAGACCACCTGCCACTGGATTACAAACTAAGTCTATCACCACAATATATTCTACTCTCATCTCCGCCGAGTTGTCAACAGCCGTAAGCCCTAAAGTCACAGAACTGTTTCATAACCATCTTGAGTTTATACACAAACTGGCCAATATGGAAGCAAAAGATCTTATTAGACCGGTAACACAACTTCACCATTTGGATAGCCAACTTGCTTGCCAATTATGGGTTGATCTGTTCCCGTCGTGCGCGGGAATTATATCTCACAAGGATAAACAGGATTTGACGAAGAATATGATAGCTTTGCTTTCTAAAGAGTATCATATAAAGCAGGCTGATATGCGTCCTAATTGTGTTCAAGCCCTGTTGGATGGTGTATCTCGATGCGTACCCCCTATGAAGTTACCACCCCATTTGATTAAATACATTGGGAGGACTTTTTGCGCATGGCATACAGCGTTAGAGCTTTTACAACAGCACACAAATGCTCCACATCGAGATGAGGACAAATTCAAGGATGGTACATTAGATGCGTTGGCCGATTTATATGCCACGTTATCTGAAGACGACATGTACGCTGGTTTATGGCGTCAGAGGTCTTTACATGCAGAGACGAGCGCAGCTGTCTCATATGAACAATGCGGCATGTGGTTAGAAGCACAACTGGCGTACGGAATTGCCCAGAGTAAAGGTCGATCTGGTGGGTTGCCACTTACTGAACCAGAATATCTTCTGTGGGAAGAGCATTGGCTATCATGTGCTGAGAGATTACAACAATGGGACATTCTTTTAGATTATGCAAAGAATGAGAACAACGCGGATCTAATACTTGAATGCGAATGGCGTCTACACAACTGGATGGATGAAGTAAAATTTATTGAACATACGATACAACAAATATCTCATGAGCCTACTCCTAGAGGGAAAGTTTTTGAATCCTTCCTAGCATTCGTGAATGCTCAACAAGAAAAGAATACAGATGTGTTTAAGAAGGCATGTGATGAGATGCTTCAGTTGACCTTACGCAAGTGGCATTCACTCCCTGGAATCATATCGCAAAGTCATATTCCTCTGCTGCAAATTTTCCAGCAGTACATTGAACTGGAAGATGCGAATAAGCTACTCACGACTCTGAACAATCTGAGTAGTTCGAATGCGGAAGCCAAGGCATTTGAGATGAAATCAGTGTTCCAAAGCTGGAGAGAAAGGTTACCTAACGTATGGGAGGATATTAACATTTGGAGCGATTTAGTGGCATGGCGCAAACACATATTCAGAATGGTTAATCGTGCTTATGAACCGTATCAACAATCCACAGGCAATTCGACGTCTAATAATAATTTTGCGTTTAGAGGCCATCATGAAACTGCTTGGATAATTAATAGATTCGCACACGTTGCTAGGAAGCATGCGCTTTCTGAAGTGTGTGTGAGCTTTTTACAGCAAATTTACTCTTTGCCTAATATTGAAATACAAGAAGCTTTTCTAAAACTAAGAGAGCAAACAAAATGCCATTATCACAATACAAACGAACTTCCCCTCGCACTTGATGTGATAAACAATACAAATCTCAATTATTTCGGTCATCAGCAGAAGGCCGAATTTCACACTTTGAAAGGAATGATACTTGCTAAAATGAATAAAGACCAGGAAGCAAACTCGAGCTTCGCAACAGCAGTTCAGGTTGACTTCCGTCTGTCTAAAGCATGGGCAGCGTGGGGACATCATAACGATAGAAAATATCAACTGGAACCAAACGATATATCCCATGCAACAAATGCATTGAGTTGTTACTTGCAAGCTGCTGGGTTGTATAACAATCACAAGTCAAGGAAATTATTACTTCGTATACTGTGGCTACTAGCTACTGACGACACTCAGGGAACATTAGCAGGAGTATTTGAATCCTATGTTAGTAAGGGAGACGTACCGACATGGTATTGGATTACATTTATACCACAGTTGATCGTTTGTCTACAGCACAGAGAAGCACGTCAAGCACGCTATATACTGACAAAAATAGCCAAACAATATCCTCAAGTAAGTAAAAATTCATTTCACTGCATAAGACACTAAATGCACGTACTAAATACAATTTTGACTTTATCAAAGGCTCTCTATTTTCACTTACGAGCGTGCAGAGAAGAACATGCAAACAAATCGCAAAATCATGCGGCTCAACGTTCTGCTCAATCCACAGCATCCACAGCATCCACATCTGTTCCTAATACTCCAGCAACTCCCAACCCAACAACACCTTCTAATAGCAACGATGGAATAGTAATACCAGCTCCATCAAGCACGGGACAGAGTAGTCCTAATCCAATGAGTCCACATACAGTGAACCTCAATCAAGCCAGTCCCGTTGCATCACAGACACCTCAGACACCTCATTCAGTACCAGGACAAACAAGTCAGCAATCACAACAACCACCGCCACAACAACAGCAGCAGCAACCACAGCAACAACAACAACAACAACAACAACAACAACAACAGCAGCAGCAGCAGCAGCAACAACAACAACAACAACAACAACAACAGCAGCAGCAGCAGCAGCAACAACAACAACAACAGCAGCAACAGCAACAACAGCAGCAACAGCAACAACAACAACAGCAACAGCAACAGCAAAAGCCGAATATCAATAGGCAGCCTTGGGAACACATTGAAGACATAATGTCGGCCTTAAAGTCAACTTATCCTTCCTTGTCTTTAACACTTGAGAGTATGGTTGAACATATTCGAGTGAGGCTGAGGTCTACTTCCGATGAAGATATTTATAGATTGATTGTAGCTCTGTTTAATGATGGCGTACAGGTAACAGGCAATTTAGCAGACAAAGAGATATGTCTAACCTGCTACTTTATCTGTTAATAACGTTAGTAACTCTTCATTCTTTAATAGCAAATTACGGCAAGAGTCAGTAAGGGAGTAGACGAAACAGCGTTGAGTAAAGCAACAGAAGAAAATATCAAACGATTTGCTAATAGTCTTCCTGCTGGTCCTTTTCAAGTATGCAAGTTGTAATTATAGGAAAAAGTTTGTTATTACTCTCTTTCTTGCCGATATTCGCTGAATGTTTTTGCTTGTCTTTGTAGAAAGCGTTCCGCGAAGAATTTATTCAGAGTAAGCCTGACCTTTTCCAATACGTGGAAAGCCTCCGTAAATTGCGAGACAGGATTGAGACAACGCTCGATAGTAGACCTCGTAAACATCATCTCGAGCATTTTTCAAACTATCTTGCCGAACTCCAGCATCAAAAATTTGATGAAATAGATATGCCTGGACAATATCTTCTCCTTCGCGATCACACTAACACGGACTTTATTCGCATTGAGCGTGTCATGCCTGAGGTAGATTCAATCAGATCACATGGATGGTGTTATCGTAGACTCACGTTCCGAGGATATGACGGTAGCCTACATCCGTTTGCTGTTCAGCAACCAGTGACAAAACACTGTAGACGGGAGGAGAAAATTATACAATTATTCAGAATATTGAATAGTGTATTGGCAAGGAAGAAAGAAAGTAGGAGGCGGGAGTTGTTCTTCCATGTTCCGTTGATCGTGCCATTGGCTCCTCAGTTAAGAATAATTGAGGACGATGCTTCGTATGTGTCGTTACAGGATGTATATGAGGATTATTGTGATACTCACGGTATCAGAAAGGATGAGATACTCTTCTATTATGCTAATAGGATGAGAAGGAACATGCCTCAAAACATTCAGGTGAATTTACGATATCATTTGCTTATGTTAATAATAGCACAGTAAAAGATAGTTCTGAACGTAGTCATAATGATATTAGAAATTGTTAGGTAAAGCTCATCAAGTTGTAACATTGACGCGTTATCGTATATTTCCTATTTTCCCGATAGCAGGGTAACATCCAGTTAACTAACCAAGCGTTGGAAGTTGCGGAAGATATTGCAGCCAAGTTTATTCCATCCGATATACTATCAAAATATCTTTCACGATGTATGAAATCGCATTCTGATTTATGGATGCTGAGAAAGCAATTCACTAAGCAAATGGCATCAATTACGTTCATGACATATACGATGGCCGTTGGACAACGACACCCGCCCAAGTTCATTATTTCAACGAATACAGGAAACATATGGATGACGGACTTGACGCCGAACATGGCAAATTATGGTGAATACAAACGACTACTAATTGTCATTGAATGACTTGATCATTTATTTACGTCTGCCTTTCAATTAACATCTCTATTCCTCCTATATTAGTACTGGCCGTGTCGCCATTGATGGCAACACCTGAAAGTGTGCCGTTCAGACTTACACGCAATTTGCAAACCTTTATGACTCCCATTGGAGTAGAGGGTGTCTTCGCCAGCTCGTTGATGGCTATCGGACAAAGCCTTATCGATCCAGAGGTTTGTATTTAGAAATATTGTTTGTCTATGAAATTGGGCGTTGTGGTGTATTACTAACGGCGTCAATATTATAGTTTGATTTGAGTCAATATCTAAGCATATTTGTACGAGACGAAGTAGCTGCATGGTTTTTCATGAATCAAAAGCAATGCACAGAAGTTCAATTAAAGCAGAAAATTACTACAAACGTAAACGTAATAGTACAGAGGGCTCGTGAATTGTCATGTAAAGACGTTCGAGAAAAGGTGACTGATGAAGTTCATTGTTACTGATTATGGCTACGTATACCATTTCGATGTACTAATAATAATTATTTCTGCATCTCGTTAGCCACCAAAGGATCCGAAGGTTATTGTTAATCATGGTATTCTCGAGTTAATTGCAAAGGCCACTAATCCGCAGAACCTCGCGGGGATGGATTTCACTTGGATGCAATGGCTGTAGACTTTTGTTTAATTGATAGAGATGGTGAAAAGGGGTGTTTATTTAGTTATTGAGTTCGAAACCGTGTATAATATATACATATTATATATATAATCATTTAATAAAGCCCACCAAAATTCTCGCGAATAAGAGTAAACTCGGAGTCCAACAATGCTTTATTCGTGTAATTATCACCGTCATGGTGAGGTTTTAGCTTAATTCGTGGTTTATGACATAGTTAGCAATGACATAAATACGGTAAATGTTTCTTTTTTAACCTTGAGCAAGGCATACTTGTTATCACAAGTTACAAATGTTTTCATCCTTTTGCGAGGATAAATGTCTTGCAAGCTTCTTTTGTCTGGAATATTGAATTTATCTTAAATAAAACTTATGAACACGGATTTAATATTCTGTGGCGCGTTCAGTTTGTCGGCTCATCAAATCCAATCAACATCCAGATGACGTTTACTAGTAGTGCGTAATTTCCCATTTTTTTGTTCTCCATTCCCAACGCGGACGAAGATCATGGAGTGGAACTTCGACCCTTTTTCTAACAACTCGTTTAACCATTACGGCAATAACCCAATAAATGCGAGTCATTCGGCTGGCGGTATTATACAACGGACTCAGTGAGTGAATACAAGGATATCAATACTTCCACGAATGTTAAATAGCGATTGACTAATGACAAATTGTGCCAGATCACCCAAGGTTTGGGGGGGTACCACTCTCGGAGTGGTATATCAGGATGGTGTGATGCTTGCCGCCGATACCTTAGGTAACTGTCGAATAGGCATTTTAGACGGTTTGATCGAAACCGCTTCGAGAGCTAAAGCAGGAGTGTGAATCTTAGGTTCCTGGGGTCAACTTGCTCGATACAGAAAGGAGGAGAGATTATATCCTGTTGGCAATTTTACAGCAATTGCCTACGCTGGAGACATGTCTGATTTTCAATATACAAAACATATGTTGGATTCGCTCATGTAAGTTATCTGGAGAAGCGGTTAACATGAACAGTAATAATAGGTCAACATATGTGACTGAAAATACAATGCTATTGGAATGTTTAGGATAAAGGAATACTACATCAACGATGATCATGTATTATCAACTCCGCATGTATATGAATATTTAAGTCGTGTCATGTATCATAGAAGAACAAAAATGGATCCACTTTGGAATACATTTATTGTCGGAGGATACAATAATGGCGAAAGGTATGTCTGCCACATTGCTAAGTAATGAAATTGCTCGACACGTTTCATCTCAAGCTTTTTCGATACATAGATTCCTGGGATACGTTGACTTACTCGGTACAACGTATCAATCTTCCGCAATTTCAACAGGCCTTGGGGCATATTATGCACAACCTATCCTTCGTAAAGCTGTTGAAGGCCGCGAGGGTCTTCTTACAGAAGCAGAAGCAATCGAGCTCTTAAACAGTTGTATGAGAGTATTATTTTATCGAGACTGTAAAGTAATAAATAGCATACAACGAGCTAAAGTGACAGCTGCCGGGGTGGAGATAACCGAACCGTATTCTGTATCCTCCGAGTGGGGATTTGGTGAAGGAGTTCGAGGATTTGGATCGCAAAAGCAGTGATGTCACCGCGTGAAATAAATATCTATAATCCACACAAAATCATAAGCTTCCATTTTACATTTGTACTATGACTACTGGCAATACCCAGACATTAGAACGCTCTTTATTGATAAATCATGGATGTTGAGCTTTCCAATGATTCTAACCTTGAGCATTCTCTTAACTCTGCTTCGATGGACTCTTTATTCTTCCAAGTTGATCGATTTTATATGAGTTTTGCATCTGTTAGATCTTTGTAGAATACTTACTCATATTCGTTTAGCAATTGAATCTTTTGTTCTAGCATTAACGCTGCGGGTATAGCGCAGAAAAGATTATAGTAGAAACAATAACTATGGTAATAGTATGATGGTCAAATTTGGTAGGTAAGGTAGACATTATCAACAATAGCAATCAAATGATTGCAAAATATTCTTATGAAGTGCAATTTACTGCTGAGCAAACATTACGTGATCCCGTGAGTATTAGGCAACATTGATATGTGTGGACTGTATGCAGCGCATCCGTTAATTGAACTGTACTATTAATATTAATTCCTTGACTTTGTTAGAAAGTTCTTTATGAATATTCGAATTGTCCTACCATAGTCACAAATATATTTTATACGGGTCCGTACCATTTCAACTATCAACATGTTGCTTGGTTGAATGGCCAAATGATGCTGAGCCAACTCCTCATCGTCACTTCTTGTTCTGTAATGCTATCTTTTCTACACTTCCTTCTTCAATCGCGATAGAATAACGATTAGGCCATAAATAGTGTCAAGCGTCTAAATTGCTTTGATTTGTCGATATCAGTATAGACTATGTTGTACGAACATTAAACGTCACAAAATTTGTAGTTCAACAACTTTTTCAAAGTTCATCGCGTTGGTTATGGAAAGCTCTTGGGAAGACCGCGGCTTTCGCAAATATTCCGGTAAGCAAGGTCACAGTTATGTCGTTTGCTTCATTTTTACATCCCAGGATGCTGATCCCTCTCTTAATTATATTTCAAGGTGGGGGGAGACGAAACTACAGAGGTTTCAATCTACGTTTAGTTTAACGCTGCTTCATAATTGGGCTCAACTCACATTCTACTCTTTTTGTGAAAAAGATGGAGATCGTCGAGGCCCTCGTGACAATCGACGTTTTTATGACAGGGGAGACGCTGATGCACCTAGTCAACATGAAGACGAAACCTCTGAAAGGAAACTTGCTAATATTATAATAGCCTTCGGGAATCAAGTACGATAGTTTCCTTAGTATGAATATGCTATGAAGAATAGAAAGTTCTATAATCACTATAATTGTCTCGTAGAAATCTCCTGAAGAAATGCACGGTCAGATAACAGAGTTATCTACAATAATAAATAACGAATTCAGTCTCAATTCTGAATTGATTTTGCGAACATTGAAGGCTTGGTCGTGTTTTTCACAATTTATCTGTTTGGAGTGATTGTCGTTTGTCCTGATGATAAGTGTCTAATATAGTATACATTCTGATCGATAAATAGTGTGACAGAATTACCAATGAAGACATTCCTGTACGCGACTCTTGTGGGCGTCATAAATGTAGAACGACCTACTGTTGGAGCTGCTGTGGTCGAAATGGCAGCCGAAAGTTTGCAGAGTTATCTGAATGAGGGTAATTGGAGGAATGCAAAGCTGATGGTTAGTATTACGTACAGGAATGGGACGAATATTATAAAATATGTGGTGGTCGATACTATTATTGTCGCTTTTGATACTTTTTATAACCGATATCTTATTCATACAACCAGCTCAAATTTTTTGCCGAATTGACAAATGCATACGTAATACTGCCCGGAACCATGATATCCATATACAACACTCTCGCCAACGTGATTTGCGAGCCAGGCGTTAAGAGGGTATGCCGTTTCTATATTTTATATAACATTGGTCAATCTCCATCGAAAGCTTGATTTTCATAAGCCATGTTGTATTTATTTTTTAAGCTACGAGCAGACACAATAGCAGAAATGATATTACTTTCAATTCCATGTGTAAGTACGTGTCCTCATCCGTTATTTTTATGAAATAATCAACTCACGGAACACTTACAATTAGATTGGTAAACGACTACACGAGAGGGTTTCCAATCAATTTGATGAGTTGCTAGATAAGTTTGCAAAATATTTTGATGAACGAAGACAGCTCGATTCTTCTGTCACGGTTGTATTTAATGCAACGAAACCTTACTACTCTGAAAATTTACCGTATGAGCAAAGTGATGTAAGTAGTTGATATACTTGGTGAGATGCTCTGTGCTTGGGTGCATGAAGCATCCAAATTAATTGCTTTTCTTTGCCTGAAATCGACTATGAAAGTCTATCGTTTGACCATCAGGGTTTATGAGCAAAGTAATTTATTGCGATTGTATGCTTTCATCGAAATATATGTTGTAAATACGACTAAGGTTCCACTGAATTAATTTTACTAACTAAATTACTCGCTCATTTTTTTTATTACGATTTGTTATTAAGACGTTAGAACTTTTGTGGGCTTCAATTTTGAATATAAAAGATAATAATTGGGCTGTAAGTATGTGACTTAATCTACAATTCTGTCTCAAGCCAAAGTTGCATATATATAACAATATTTTATCCCTACGTTGTTTAGTGTCCAATGCTTGTGACTTTATGGCCAGAATATGATTCAATGCTGGTGACAGCAGATCAGGTATGATAATCATCTAGTGGCTTTTGTTTTATGATTATGACTACAATATTCATTATCCTATTTATATCAAATTCCGAAACATGCCAGCACGAAGTCGAGCCGTTGAATATACCACCTCACTCCGATCGACTACAATATGCACATAGACACCCAGTATTCCGAATATTCGTTGGCGCGCTGGATGAGGTTTATACAAAAATCACGCGTCCTCTCTATTTTTATCTCTACGTTTGAGTTATATCTTGTTTCTCTGTTTCTCCCATTCTCTTACCCGCATACTTTATATTTCGTGCCCTATAACCCGATTCCCTTCACGCACCATCCTCTCTCCAGACAAAACCCCTCGTCCCAGACCCAGCCCACATTGATTATTTCCTCATGTATGACGTTGTCCAGGACGTTATTGATATATTCGAAGTTAATCGAAAGGAATGTGTCAAAATTCTTAAAGACTTGCGATACTTCTTCGCGCCAGGGACTTTTGCAAGTGATGATAAGAATATCACAGTAAGGGAAAGTCAAAATAAGGTTGTGGGAGATGGTGATGATGAGAGTGGAGATAAGACTAAAGTCGAGATCAAGGAAGAAGACATGGAAGGAACAAATACCAAGAAAGAGGATGAGGATGAGGATGAGCCGGAGGATGAAAGCATGAAAGGAAGTGAGCGTGGAAGTACACATACGCCTGGGTTCGGTCTTGAGCAAGTGCTCGTTGAGGTGAGGACTTGCTTATTTTAATAATGCTGGCGCACGGCGGACTCACCAAGGAATTTTTGTAAGCTAATTGCTCTTTTACCGTTAAACAGACTATTTTTGCGCAGATGTTCAGTTTGCCGCATCCTAAATATAAGATAATATATTATCACTCTCTGTTCACAGAACTTTGCAAACTACTGCCGGACACCTTTCCGCCTGCGATATCCTTTATTACATCCGACTTCTGCTTATCGAATTCATGATCGTATCTGCGCCTTGATTCTGGTTCGCTTTTGTCTTACTTAGGTAAAGCGATAAGAATATTGTTCGACCGCCTTGATATGATGGACGTTGAATGTGTCTATCGTTATTGGAACTGGTTTTCGCATCATCTAAGCAACTTTAATTTTGTGTGGAAGTGGAAAGAATGGTAATTAGTATTCGATCAGCGAATATTAAAGGGATTCTTCAATCACTAACTATCGACAAATATTACTAATAGGGAAGATTGCATCCGAGAGGATCCGCTTCATCCTAAACTCTGCTTTATACGGGAGACGTTTGAAAAGTTAATACGATATAGCTATTATGATAGGATCAAATCCAATGTATCCGATGAATTTTTAGCCGTATTCCCAGCAGCAGAGCCCACAACTAGTTTTCGTTATGTGAGCGATGGTAAACTAAAGTCTTGCTTTTGAACATTCAGCAGACGCAAATTTCAAGTATTTCCTGTAATAAGATACGTTTACTAATACATATGTATAATTTTTTACAGCTAATCAATATCATGCTTTGGCACAACAGGTCTTGGGAAAACTTCGCAGCAAAAGTTCCAATGATCAAATTCAGTCCATTCTTGCCGAAGTTCGTACTATTATCCCCGATTCATCAGAAGACGAACAGGAAGACGTTATGCGGGATATCCTGGTTCAATGTGTGTTAATGCTAGGTAGCAAGAGTTTCAGTCATGTTCTCAATGTGATTGAGAGGTCAGTACCTGCCATGTGGACAGTCGTTTGCTATTTTCGTGTGGAGAGAACGGAATTTAGTACCCTTGGAATTTTTACAAATGTCTGGATGTTTGTTGAAACGGATTTAAAATTTAGGTATCTCACTTTGTTGCAGTCATACAATACAACAGCCGAAGCCAGAGTCCACACTGTTAAAATAGTGGCCGATTTCTGGTCAAAGAATACCCAGGTGAATAACTGAATATATCGACATTGATTTTTTATTATACGCTCTCATAATAACTATTATCTCGTTCAACTAGTTTCTTGGAATTCTGCTTGACAAGTTGCTGAATTATCGAGTAGTTGATGCAAGTTCAGTTGTCACGTGGGTTTTTTCGGAAGAATTCGACGAGGAGGTTTCTAGGTACGTCACCATCCATGCGACAAGTAATTATATTGTTTTAATCAAAACGTTTTATACGAAGATTGATAATTAACAACACACAGATCCTATATCTGGGAGATTCTTAAGAATACAATTAATAAAGTGATTTCCCGTGTATCCCAAATACAAAGCAAGCTGGATAGTTTGCGTAAAGCAGCTGAAGAGCAAGGCGGTGATATGACATCTGATGGTAATTAACACCGCGTGGCTTTTATAAACCGTGTATTTCGCTCACTGCCCATATTAATCACTTCAATTACTTGTAACAATTTCCATTTTATTGGAATACTTAAAAAAAACTCTTCTTCAGACCGACAGAGTGCAGTGGGGAGCGAGGCAGAGTCAATCCAACAGATTGAGAACACGCTTAGCATGGTAACTAGGGAACAAAAGGAAGTATTGTTATTGGTATTTCAAAAGTTTGCAGACGTTTTGTCAAAAAAGTTGCTGGAGTATAGGCAGCAGAATATTGATGATCCATTAACACAGTGGTGGTTTTACTGGGTCTGGGGTTTCTTTAGAGAGATTGCAAGAGTGGTGAGTAACTAATTATTTGTCGGACTTTTTGAGTGCTTGGATACTTATCCTTATAACTAACACGCTATCATATGTCTTGTCTGTAGTATTATTCTCAACTGTCATCATTTATAGTGACATTGGAGACTATTGTGCTGACATCTAGTGTGGATCCCATTATTGAGAATACTGTCAAACTTGTAAGAGCATTCGGATATGTCGCAGGACAACTCGAATTTTAGTGTGTGTTGAATAAAAATGCGTCTTGTTGTGTACGATTGTTATCATGTCAACCTTCTGTTAATAATGCTGTGATTCTTTTGGCCAAGTTTCTCCCAAAGTATCTTGCCAAACATTATCAGCGGGCTCAATCATGAAACAAAATAAAAAGTAAATATTGTAATAAAGAATACAGTACTTGTTTTGCCAAGAAAATAGAATGCATCATCCTAATTAATGCATCCTGTTGCATTTCTCTATTAGTAGTAGTAGAGAACATGATCTCTGTAATTATATACCCTGGGCTAAGTATAAGGCAGAAACTTCTGGCCAATTCAATCTGCAATGTTGGTAACAGACAGCTTGTATCATAAATCAAGACCTACCATATTAATATTAATATTGGGGAATTTTCTTGTAGTTATGCCTTTATTATTATTTTTGATTTATTATTTCGTAATAATTATATTAATATTATTGGTTGCATAATCTATCATTTAATTGGCCCGTTCTCGGCATAAATTCAAGATTCCAAAAATATAGATCACTGAAAAACTCAAGAAAAATGAACTTTATACAAGTTCGTCGCTTCAGCACGAAGTCTCTAATTCCGCCTGCCCTCTCTGTGAAGCAGGCGGGAACCTCGGCCATACAGGGTGCGAGGTTCGCTAAATTGGTAGACTTCTACCAAAAGATCCCGAAAGGACCCAGAGTCGATCCCGTGCCGACTAGTCTGGCCGGAAAGTATAAGGCCAAATACTTTGAAACTGGGTCTGCAGCGCCCATTTTGCATGTTATTTTGGCTCTCGGACTTGTAGGATACACCATCGATTACAATTTGCACTTAAGTGAGTATTTATAACATTGAGGGAGGCTTGTTGTAGTGGTATTTGCAGCTAGCATGTTAATTTGTAACTTTTTTTAGAACATCATAAAAGTAAAAAGCATCATTAATAAGAAATACGGTCTTCAAGCGTCACCTGACTACAGTACAAGAGGTAATTCAATAGTAACATTTGATTTCAGTTTTAAAGATGGTTTATTAATAAAGATACAAAAAAACAAATACAATTTCCAGGCCCAGCGTAACAATTATATCCTCCCGCAATAAAGCTCTTTATTAAATAAATACAACATAGGGATCAGAATATCCACATAAACATAACTTGCGCGTGCCCGATTGCATGCTCACAAAACTAGTTTACATACCACAATTACCATTTAAATCCTTTCCATTTAAATCCTTTCCATTTTTTCTTTTTATGTTTCCTATGCCCTAATGCATAAGCCAACGCCGCGCCACCAACCACACCAGCAGCAACAGTTGCTGTATTCATACCACCAAGCTTAAATGCCCTAGGGTCGTCAGGATCTTCTGCACCTTGAGAATTAAAAGCACCTGATGGGTATGATGTTGGTGGGTATGACGTTGGTGGGTTTTGTGATTGGAATGACTCCAAGTAGCTCGACGACTCTCCACCTCCCGAATGTTTCTCGGTAGGGTAAGTAGTAGGAGTGTATGTGGATGGATCTGGTGGATGAGGGGAGGCGCCATATGGTGATGCGGTAGGGACGTCATAAGAGGGTGTGGATGTATAAGGCGGAGGGGTTGAATACCTATCTGATGATGGGTAGGGAGGCATGCTTGGTCCGAATGAGGAGGCGTTTGGCATTGTTGGACCCTGTGTAGAGGCAATGGGCATGCCTTGTCCCTGTGGAGAGGCACTCGGCATGCCTGAACCATATTGTGGATATGGCGAGAGTGTTTGCGTGCTTGGTGTCACGTCTCCTGGAGGCTGCCACTGCGACTGACCTGTGCGGGTATCTTATACAAATCGCGCGTAAAATTAGAAGGGTAGAATTACTACGAAGGCGTAAATACTACTGTAGGTTTTAAGCAACCGCAACGTTTTTAAGCGCTTTACTGCCGGAAATAAACGTATGAATGCTCACCAACGTAATAGTACTGTCCTGAATTTGAGTCATATGCCGCCTTCCAACCAGGAGGTAGTCGTTGATCCATAACGAACGCTTTGGGAAATGAGAGAACGTAGGATCCCCGAAGTTATATTTTTTATTATAAATGGAAAGTTCCATACTATACTATATCAAGCCGATCAAATAAAAGTCAAACATAATCACTTACATCATCGACCTGAGCCACTCCACTGTGTTTTCACTAATTTGCCAAAGTGTCGCGTCATGAATAGAGCCGCTGCGCACGCTGGTACTTGGTATAGTGATCAAGGTGCAATATAGTAATCTTGGGTGTTAATTATGGGTTTGCGTCGTGAGTCATTAACTCTGTTCTGTCAGAATCTCGCCTGAATAAGGAGCTTTCCAAATGGCTCGGAAAAGTTCCCGAGACTACTGAAGACAATATACCATATCCAGTTCAAGGCGCTCGCGCTATTATTGCACCGTAAGCTCTCTAAATTCATATAGTATGTATGCCACCTGCTGCATACTCACTCACATATCTTTTCGTAAAAGTCACGCTGGCTATTTGCACAGTGGTCCCGCAGCAGCGTTCGCATACAAATGCATAGACCCTCAAGTAGTGTAAGTTCTCAATCTTGCGTTTTGTTGCTCGGCGGGTAGTTTTTCCTCAAATCTATTGCTTGGTGTTTTCTAGAAAACGAGTGTTTATTTTAGGGCCTTCACATCATGTTTATCTTCCCGGATGTGCTCTTTCCAAGTGTACTGAATACGAGACTCCTTTGGGAAACCTAACTCTGGATCTTGATGGTTTGTAATTTTATCATTAAAAGCTTAGACCATTTTAAACTCGAAAATGACCAAGCGCTTTTTTTATTTTAGTTATTAACGAACTCGGAAGTACAGGACATTTCACCGATATGAGTCTTGATGATGACGAGGCTGAACATAGTATTGAAATGCATCTTCCATATACTTATAAAATTCTGGAAAGGTTAATTTGAGGTCTTCATCGTTACGAGAGCATGGCAACACTCAAGATGAACATGCGGTACTGACATGTTCTTGGTTTTAATCAATAGTAAAATCGACTCTATTAAAATCGTACCGATTCTAGTCGGAGCATTGTCTACGTCCAAAGAAGTACTCTATGGAAAGCTGTTAGCTCCGTATCTGGAAAATCCCGAGAATCTTTTTATTATATCTTCCGATTTCTGTCATTGGTAATAATTTAACATCATCCGTTTATCGAAGGATCATTTCCATTTGCCAACCATAATACTTTATATTTCGTTCGCAGGGGCCAACGGTTCTCGTACACATATTATTCACCTAGTCCCGACAAAATAGTAAATTTGTCTTACAAATCAACCACGCCACTAACGGTTCCCATTCATGAATCTATCGAAAAGCTCGATAAAGAAGGGATGGCTATTATAGAAAGAATTAGCCATCGCCAGTTCACAGAGTATCTCGGAAGAACCAAAAACACCATATGTGGCAGGCATCCCATCAGCGTTTTGCTATGTGCTTTAGAAGTATTGACAGCAGGTATAGAAAATGGCTTTGAGCGACCGCGCATTCGCTTCGTCCACTATGCACAATCTGGTAAAGTTGTCAACGAGAGAGACAGCAGCGTGAGTTACGCTTCGGCATACGTTTACATTCCTGATACCAATGGAAAGTCTTAACGTTGCGCGATCAACATGTACGGCGACAATTCAATGTTTATAGCTTTGGAGATATGTTTCAGATGAGATTCTACTATTTATACAACAAGGCATATTAACTTTTACGGAATTTGCCTTGTAACCAAACACGATACATTTTGAGTCTTCGATGTCGATTTACAATCAGTCGCTTATCGATCGCATTTTGTTCAATTAGAAATTTAGAACTCCATATTGTATCTAGTTCGTCTGTAATATGGATACATGTTAAGAAGCATTTACGAAAACAAAGAAAGAGTAATTGAAGAGTAATGGCATATTGCGATACCTGTAGTGAAGAAGTAAACTCTCGTTCCATCCCCACGAATGTAAAAGTTGTCAGATAGCATGCGCCCTTCTTTGAAACGCAGTTGGACCATGTCATATCGGCCATAGTCTGGAGATCAATTTATCTTAGGAAAGAGTTTCATAAAAAAGTAATCTTTCGGAATTTTGACTGTACCTCTGAAAAGTACCAATCCGCCAGGCTTTAACATCTAAACAAAAAATATCTCTCATCAGCATTGAAACGAATTGGTTTACTCTGAAGCGATTTCGCGCTAAAATGTACCTTGTATACATTCTCTACAGCCTTGGCCCATTGTTGAGGTTGCAATGCTGAAAATACAAATATTAACACAACAATGTCTATCGATCCTGCATTCACACAATCCGGAATGTTATCACTTGTCAAATCCCAAACAAAAGCTTTGCTCTTCTGTGTATCGTATTCTGAATGACTCTACCAAAATCATATGGAAGTTAATTCCTGCAAGCCAGTAATTGAGAAAGCACAAGATAAAAATTACCTTTACTACTTCGACTGCCGTTGAAGAAAAATCGTAAGCATAAATAAATAAATCGGGGTTTTGGTTTACAGCCAGAAGCGGGAACAGGGTATTTCCTGCTCCACAACCAACCTCAACGACGCGTTTGGGGCCAGCCTGCACGAGAAAGTCGTAATAAAGGCTGTTGATGCATGTGATCAACATTGATAGATATGATTTCTATAAATGTAACAATATCGCCACATACATCTTTCAAAGTAGTCTGATGCAATTCTGGAAATTCGACCTTGAGCCAATGCCGGTCTTTGAAAAACTTGTTCTCATTCTTCTCATAGAAAGCGTCCCAGAAACTTGCTGGTTCAGCCAAGTATTTTTCTAAGACAGTTTGCATTCTTGTAAATATTTTCCAGAAGTATCAAATAAAACGTCTTCATTACTATTACCTTGTTCCCCTGCGGGCACACGAGAATTTTCTTGCTTTTCGATCTGCTTTCGTGCATACATCTCCTGCTCTTCATCCCACTCTACGTTGTCCCTGGAAAACTATCACTATTAGTCAATCGATAAGTGTAATGATATAAGCACATCACGCTATTACGCACCAGGCGTTATGATTAAAGACATCGTCAGTGTTTACAAGTGTACGAGTTCCAAATGCAGGAGATGCTTCCCGCACGTCTTGAACACTTGATACCGACTTTTCCTTATCGTTGCCGTTTCCTTCACGCATTGATTCATCGTTTTCCGATTGCAGCATTGTCATGTTCAATTTTTGGACTTTTTTGTATTTGCAGAGTGATGTATTTCTTATCCCGATTAACATTCTAGATATAGGAATTAGCCCAGACCTTCCCTGCATAAAAGTTATTTTTTTTTTCTCTTCCGATCAAAACTTACCATCAAATTCGCGCAGTGGTGATCTTACGTTGCACCAAATTTTCTCAAAAAAGCTTACGAGTCTAGTTAGCAGTAACGATAATAGACAGTTGACAAACATGGCTGACATTCCAAACATAACAGAAGACTTTTCCAGATATCAAATAGAGTTCTACCGACGTTTACTACGAACTCAAGAGGCAGCAAAGAAGGTGTCGGGCGAGGAGATCCGGTTTCAGCGAGTGTGCGATCGTGAATTTCGGCAAAGCTTGGATCGAATTGGCGAAAAGTTATTACATCTCACTAATAGCTTGATAACTAGAGCAGCCGGTGAGATATATGACGGTACAATACAGTCTTTTGCTGATCTCGAAGACGTTGAGGACAGGTTCACGTCGGTCGCAGATCTCAATGATAATTTGCTCGAGAGAGTTGTAAGTGGGGTGAACGAACGATTTGTCAGAGGAATTGTACAAATACCGCGTATTAAAGTCTAATATACTTATTGTTTATGCCGTATGTGCGTTGTTTTTTATGTTAGGATGTCTGTCTTGACGAGTTTACTGGACGCGCCGAACAGATCGCTGGTACAGCTACTCCCAATACTCCAGTTGTGGTAAGCAGTGCTTTCTATACTTTGCAGCTTATTTATTTATCGCTTTCAATTTTATGTGTTCCAAACAATAGATTTATTCTATTAAAAGGCAAAAAAGGACTGGCTGGACAGGGGTTTAATGTATGCTCAAGGGATCCTCCGTCCCCAAATGAAGTTTCGAGATACGATCGATAACGGGGACGCGCCTTTTATTCCAAAGATACGCGAAAAACCTAATGCTCTTGTACCATTGAAAAACTACGATAATCCGGGACCTGATGATTGGTGAGAGTCGGATGTGTACAAAATAGAAATATTAATATGTATGCTTTTCTTCTAACTTTAATCTTTCAAACACAAGTTTTACGCATCCATACGAATATGAGATAAATAACATGAAATACCCACAACACTTGTTAAATAAAACTCCCGAGTCAATATTTCAAAAACTCGAGAACACGCCGTTTACGCTTGTTGAGACTGAGGAACAATTAGAAGAGATATGCAGACGGTTAGAAGCTGCTCAAGAGATTGCTATAGATCTTGAACATCACGACTACCGCTCATATCAAGGAATAACATGTTTAGTACAAATAAGCACAAGACAAGAAGACTTTATTATTGATGCATTAGCACTACGACACGTTATGCATTGGTTAAATCAGTCATTCACTGATCCAAATATTGTAAAAGTGCTACATGGCGCACAAATGGATGTGCTTTGGCTTCAAAGAGACTTTGGCGTTTATATAGTGAATTTATTTGACACGTTTCACGCATCTAATGTGTTGGATTTTGGCAAACATTCACTAGCACATTTGCTAAAGCATTACTGCGGCGTTGATGCAGATAAAAAGTACCAACTGGCGGATTGGCGGCTTCGGTATGTATCAGGCCAAAAAGTAAAAAGGGAGGAGGGTTTTTTCGACATTATTGGATTGACGATTATTTTGTCCGTTTCATCACACAGTCCCCTTCCAGCAGAAATGATTAAATATGCTCGAGAGGACACTCATTATCTTCTCTACATATATGATCGGATGCGTCACGAATTAATAGACAGGTCAGCACCCGGTAAGGATATTTTACAAGTGGTCTTGGATAGATCGCGAGAGACTTCATTGACCGTCTACAAGAAAATGGAATATGATGTTGAGAACGGAAGCGGTTTCAGAGGATGGAAGAATCTATTAGCAAAATGGAATCATATATTAGATAATCAACAGGTGAGACGGAGAAACTTTAATTTTAGGATAAGCTGCTCGCAAATTTCTTACTGGCTATTATCCATACAAGCTGGCCGTGTTCAAAGCAATACACGAATGGAGAGACAAGACAGCGAGACTGGAGGATGAGAGTGTGACGTGAGTGTGAATTTATAAACATTTCCACAATCTACTGGTATTATGTAACATTTGGTTTTTTATTACAGATATGTACTTCCCAATCATATGTTATTTGAGATATCTCGAAAAATGCCCGTTGATCCACCAGGGGTGCTTGCTTGTTGTAACCCGCCTCCGACATTGGTCAGGATATATGCTGCTGATATTGCCATAGTGATCAAAAAGGTAGTTACCGATGTGAAGCCAGACGACAAGTCACTAGAACCTGAGAGTTTGAGGAATATGAAGACATTGACTATAAGCAGCAAAAGCGGTTTTATTGAGGACGTTGAGATGGAAGACATCGAGTCTTTGATAAAAAGCAAAAGTGAGTTTTCGTTTATCAAAAATTTCTCTGGTCAAAAGTCTTCTTATAGTTATTTTGTGATAAATATTATTTTATTTAGGGTTTGAAGAGGAACCCACAAATTTCTCCTATCTTCCACCTACGACAACACGCCCAAGAGAAAAATCGCTGCTCTTTGGAAATATTATGAGTTTGAGTTCAGACTCGGAGACGGTTTGTTTTATTGTTGCTATGTTTAGAAACAAAGCGAGTATTGCAATGCTATGCTAACATCGTATCTATGTAGGATCTTGATGAGATAGATCGAGAAGCCAAGCGAAAGGCAGCCATGCTCAAAGCCAATCTCCGATTTCCAATGAACACTTTATATCCCAATGATGATTCAGAAAGTGAGGATGATGAAGTAATGCAAATAGATGAAGGGAGACATGTGAAGAGAATCTTATGAATGTATAAACAAGGATAATAGACCTTTATTTATTCACAGTGCAGATCTCTAGGCCTCATTTGTTTGTCAGCCCAGGAATTGTTGTATTTAGTTGTTTGCATCTCTTTCGACAATTGTCAACGCAATAAAAGTGACGACTCACTCTTATTAGTGTTGAAACACACGCTTTAATATCACGAGCATTCGTGCGGAAGTTTGCCGTGATTCAGTGCATTCTCAGCATACTGTATTTATATACCGGTATTAGGTCTCAATGGACCGATATCCAAACACATCAACTGGCAAATCGCGTTTCACGAATCAATGTCTCGAGACAAGTATCCAACAACATTACAGCCCTTTTTTTCAATCTGGAAACTGTCCGAAGAATTTTCATCTGCCCAGTCACTCCAGTATTCTCATCGAGTTAGTTAAAGTTGAAATGAAAAGCTTTTTTTCAAAACAAGGCGTTATAAATAGCCTGCGTCTCAAGACGTTGCTACAATAAAACGCTGTCGATCTTTACGAGACGCGGAACTAATAATTGCTTGGACCTTTGAACTTTAGCTAAAGATATCGGTATCGTAAAACGTTCAATGAGTGATTCTTTGAGAATTTGGGAAGCGAACAAATGTTGATGATATAATCTTATTGAATAAAAAATATTGTACAATTGTTCGAAGTATATGTCAAGAGATCATAGTGTACAAATATAATCTAGAATCAAAAGAACATTGGAAAGTGCACAACAACTAATCTTTAATAATATAAAGGCATCGTATTTACGACATCGGAATTTTATATACAGAGATGTGATTTCTTATATAAATATAGCATTCCAGTTCCTCTTGCATTCTCGCACGGTAACTGCTTTGCGAGTTTATTCCGAATACTGTTTCATGCGACTCTTGAGAGTGGAAGGGGCAATTCCAAAGTCATCTGGTACGTGTATATTCAGTTCAGTGCAGATGACTCTTATGAGAGCGTAATGATGAATCTGAACAAAAACAAACCAGTCAATATGTAATAATTGCGTCAACCGACTCGGGTTGTAATACAAAGCTAGCAAAAGACCAAGTTATTTTCAGATGTTACTTACAGCATGATGACAACAAAACCACAACTCTCTTCCATAAGTCGTAAGTAACCCTACTGGTTCCTGCTGCATGCTAGAATCGATTGTGGCCTGGAGACGAACGGTAGTGTCAAGTGGTATGTTAACATACTCGTTGATCATAGCCTGTTGTATTTCCTTCATGCGATTGATGGCCACTGCACGAGATAATTCTAGTTGGACCTGAATATATATATATTGATTATTCTATTGTCCGATCATGGGAATATAGCATAAAATGACAAATCGACGATGGTCGATAAGCTTACATTTCGTAGCCTATTATCGTAGTCTACTTGCCAATCGACATTCAGTTTTTCTGAAGATACAGAAGAGTATGCACTGTCGGTGCCATCAGATACGTGCGGTATCTTTTCGAATAATAGTCGGAAGTGATCGTATACGTGCCTGAAGCGAAGAAAATGTTGATTAAAATTTTGTGTAAAACCAGATAGAAACAATTCTATGTTGTCTTTGCAGGCAGCAAGAAAAAAATGTCTAAAAACAAATAGTGACAGTCTTGCTACTCTTTTAGTTACTCTTAAACGCCTGTTTCTTTAAAATTTTATCCCCCGGTTTCTATAAAGTAATATCAAAAAACCCTCAAACGTTGCCATACCTAACGTGCTTTCCTATAGTGCTCTTGGGCACAAACTTGCTCTCCCTAGTATAAATTTCATCGCTTGGCAATGTTCTTAACAAATCGATACATTGCTGCAATGTCTTGAATGCAACTCTGTGTGTCTCATGTTCAGCGTTTATGGATAACAAGGGTATTATTTCTTTAATCTCAGTAGGAGTTGGCGCTTCGTCCACTGGAGACCACGAATTTACTTCTGATTCGGATGCGTCAGTCGATATCATGCTAAATCGAATAGTCCGGGAAGGTAGTGGTGGGGCAGGATATACTGTCTCGACCAGAGTGGAAGAGGAATGATTCAGGTGGAAGGTTGGAAGAGCGAATTTGGATAGAAATTTTGAAAACATGGTTGTTTATGGAGAGAATTTATTGGCTATTTTTTTTACTGTGCAAATATACTAGTCTAATTCTTTACTAACGTTTCTTGGCGAAAATAATAAAGTGGAAAGGCAGTAGGAAAACCGTTTTTAGAAGACGATAACAATAATTATAATGACAATAATAATAATAATAATAAATAGAATTGTCCGAAAGATTTTTGTTTAATTAAGTAAATGAATTATTATATCATGAAAGCTTTATGCTGATGACTTTATCGGTTCATTATCCCATTTTATACTTTTATATTAGGGTGAGAGCATCAGGCGAGCATCTCGCGGTTTCTATCAAAGAGTACACTTTTCCGGAATTCAATCGATCGTACGACATTTATTACAACACCTAAAATGATACATGGACGATTGTTTATTGGCAGCAAGCTTGCATTGAATAGCGGGGGAATTGCAAAAGTGCCAATCAGACGAAATACACGCAGTCTGGAGCAAAGAATAGCCATTGTTGTAATATGCAGGTCGCTGTACTCACATTCTACAGATCTGCTTAATCTTTACTTATATGCTTGTTGCATGTAATCTGCTGTTATCGGGCTGGCAACTCTTTGGGTCACGAGATCGACTCTGGGGATGGAAACAGCAAATCTTTGTGTTGTACAATAAGGTGATTGTCCCTAATAAGAAATTGGTTCTACAAGTTTAATCGTTAATATTAATACGAAAGACGTGTACGAATTTATCGGATCATCTGTGTAAAGTTTAATCAGTGGCAGTTGAGGGGGTATAATGCCTTTCTTGAACTAGTCGACCCATGCGCTTTCATTCCACAAGCAAAGAAAAAATTAACAAAAAAGTCTCCCCGGAGTTGCAATTGATTAGTCATACGTTTATGCAAGCATATGAAAATTTTTTCATCGGTAGTCTCCATATACTATAAGCTGCGGTGGTAATAGATTGTTACACATACAACTACAGCTATATATAATATATAATATAACGGTAATACCTTTTACACTTAGTATGGTAAATCGGCTTATTAACACCTTTTTGTTCAAAAACTGAAAAATGCAGACTTGCTTAACCTGATAAAGATGAGATAATTGAACATAAAACGTATATGTTGGATGTGTAACTATCTAATCGAGTCTATAGTATGTCTGCACAATGACATGTTTATTAAACCCAGACAAAGTAAACAGGCAGACGTCATGTTCGGCCATTTAATTGGGTTGAATTGATGGTCTACCCTTTTTATTTCAAATTTTTACAGTAAATATTACTAAAAACGTGTCAATACCAAGAATTTGTTTGGATGAGCAATGATTTTCACGATCTCCATAATGAAACACGGTTTTTATCCGAAGCTTTGTTTTCAATTCTGTACATCTACTAAATCAGCTAGCTGTTCGATGGACAATGTGGGTGCTCGATCAATGGCTAGAGAATTGGCCGTAAGCCAAACCATTTTTATTCACATTTCTACGTACTACTATTGGTCAAATCGCCAACTGTACTATGGAAAGCAGTTGGACATACCGAATTTAAGTGTGATGGTAGTTTTGGGTTAATTAAGAAACTATACCGCAAAACGACTGTAGATTGTGTGGATCATATTGTTGAGATTGTGAAAAAAATCGAGTACAGCTGGATTAAACAAGGCCCAGCGTTATGACAGCTTCCAATATTTAGATCTTAATTCGATGTTGGGAATTTTCTTTAAGAAATTGAGTGGTTTACAAAAATATCAGCATTTTGTATTCGAAACAGCTTATCCAGGAGTCGTCAAAGCTCAGCTGGTTGCTAATGGTTCGTATACTAAATTTAACTTATTGAAAACCAGAAAAGCAAATGTTGCTGAAATTACCAAAGAAATTAAATCTTTTTCTATTTTGGTTCTAACTCCGCCTCCTTTGGATTACAATAAGAAGAGGATGATGATTAACAATAATTTGGTTGTTTATTCTGCCAGGCTTTTTTTCTTTTTTGGTTTATCATAAGTTGAGATTAATTCATTATAATTTTTCGTTCCTCTTGATAAATTTCATAAGTAAATTTTTCTTGATCTAGAGATTGCTGGAGAGTTTGGGTGTCATTGGTTTTAAAAACGTATGGAGCAATTTTCTCTCCTTGAGTTTTTTTTAGAATGCTTCTAATAGTGCTGTAATTCTTTGGTTCCATGGTGGATTTAATGTAATAGTAAATTAGCTTCATATACTTTATTTTTATATAGTAATAGAGGTAATCCTATATTAATATTACTCCTGTTATGGTTTATATTCCTCAATTTTAGTCACATCATTATTTAATCAAATGTTCACTTTGTCTGGTTTTGTTGCAGTATGCCCCGTATAAATGAGGGGCTGATTATGATGTGGCTGTAAAATTGACCAGTGTGACTGACGTTTTGAAAAGTAATAATGGTGCTCATTCATAACTTATGGACTGATTAATTTAATGTTCACTTTATCATACCAGAATGTGATGAATATAAACCATAACAGGGTTAATATATAGGATTATCTCTATATAAAAATATAATATGAAACGAATTTACATCAAATCAACATGGAACCCAAGTATTAGAAGTATTTTGAAAAAAAGCTCAAGGTGAAAAAATTGCTCCCTATGTTTTCAAATTCAATGTTACCAAAGTTCTCGAGAAATATCTAGATCGAGAAAAAATAACTTATTATTATGAAACTTACCAACAAGAACGAAAATCATAAACAATAAATGAGCATTAATATTAACACCAACACATGATGAAACAAAAAATTATAGCATTCGCTGCGACCAATTCCTAACATATTAGCATACATTTTTTGACAAAGCGGCGTATTGCGATCTCAGTAGTAAAACGTTCACTTATTGGTACGCATTTGCTCTTTAAGATGTCGGCTGGTAGTTATCTCCCCACCATTTATTGCTTTCAACTGCGCCATTAAAAATATATCTTGTTCCAATCTAGAGCGCTTCACGTAATTCGGCAAGCTTTTCTCGCGGAATCGCTTTTGAACAATCGCAATTGCACCTATCTCCAAGAAACGGCTTTTTCATATTCAGTCGAACCGCTATAATTATAATTTTCCATATACGGGTAATCCTATGTAAATTTTATGGTTAATAGTTTTGTTTATTTTTACGGAGTTTCTTTCGATTTACTATTTGTGATAAGCTATTTTCAAAAAACGAAAAAAGAAGGGCAATATGTAAGGGTGTTCTTACACGCACTTGCAATCAATATAATCACACGATTTATGATTTTTACGTACATATTTTATTGTTGTCTTTACTATGTACGCGTAAATTATAAGTGTCCTCGTTCGAGATGATAATTTATACAAACAACACCATTAATTTCCTTATTATTATTGAGCAATAGCGTTTCTTACTTTATTCATTTATATTAATGACATGCTAATTTTAATCATGGTACTCAAATACATTGTTGTTAGCAGAAACTCACCTGATACATCAAAAGCAATAAATTGACAGCAAGTTTGTACCATTGCACCTGAAGAAGCAAAAAATCACGATTCGCATGATAAAGAATTAAAAGTGTGTTGTAACTAGTCCATATCCCCTTCCCTTTTTCCTCACAAGCTGAATAGCTACTTCATGTCAAACACCCTAATAACTGCGTCAATGTCTATTGCCATTTTATCCGTATAATGATGTTGCGGAATCTATGCAAGTAGGGGAGCAGTTCATTATTCTTTACATACTTCTGTAATATTTTGTTAATGCAACGAATTCTTTGTTGAAATGCAATACACGAGATAACAGACCTTAAATGCAAATACAGTCAAACCTGAGATACCCTTGGTGAAAGTTCCATAAGAGTTAGTGGACTCAAAAAGCTATACGTTTGTCCAGACTTCGCTCATGTAATAATAAGCGAGGATTTATTCAAAGACCACTTGCCACGCACCACCCTTGATTGACACAGACTTTTTTCTGTTTTCAAATACCAGATGTGCAACTTCCCTTTTCACATCTAAAATCACATGTACTGGAGTAATCGCTACGTTTCTCGGTCCAAAGTACCCTGCCAGCTTCTCGTTGGCGCAGAGATTCACCATGTACATGGAACAGCTATGGTTTCGACCGTACTCGTTAGCACGTACGCAGTGTTTGTCAAACTCAGTCCTACTCGCCGCAACGACGAGTTCAAATCCATATGCAGGTTGGTTGCCATTACGAAGAAGTATGTCTAGTCGCTGATGCCACCTACCATCTTCATCAAACTCTTTCGCCTCGGGAAGAACGCGGTAGAGAAGATGTGGATGGGCCCGAGAAAGCAGGCACTTGAAGACTGTGATAAATTCGAACTGAAACGCGTAGTCAGACGGATAGCTGTTTGCATTGGCGGTCTGCTCAGAGAATATATGCTGAATGGATAGGTTCTGCATAAACGAAGCATATAGTCAATTAAATGTGTTTTGTCCTGATGCAAACGTTTTCCACAACTACTCACTTCGATGGTACGCTCCAGCAACCACTGTACATCAAGAACATTAACATCTGGCACATTTTCGGTTAGGTCGACTCTAGGCCCACTTATGTGTGAAAGCATCATGCTCCGAAGAAGGGGTGCGGAACACTGGATTATAACCTCTTAAATATTCAGTTGTTTCTGAATTATTACCATTCCCTCCGCTAGTAGGAACTTCACATCATCATCGTCCTTGATCAACGGTAGGGAAAATGTATCAGCCTAAATGCATCATAGAACAAAGGCGAAACAAGACTCACCCGAAAAGCTATATGGGTTCCATCGCGGAGGACCAGGCCAAGAATCCTCGTCTGAGTCACCGAAAGGTGTCTGAGTGCTCGAATGATAGAATAGTAAGTTGCCTGTCCCGTTACAAATATGGGTAAATCAACAATAGTGTGTTTCGTCCAGTCATCGAACGAAACACTGCGTTTGCCTTTCACAACAAAGTACTCGAGATAATGTCCGCATAAGCCAACAAGTCCCTTATGTCCAAAGGTGAGATGGAAAATGTCTGCAGCAATTTCAGCTAGATCGAGCTGGAACCCGTTTTCCTCGGAAAACTGGCGAAGCAGATCCTCAATCTCGTTTACTGTAAACCGGACCATGCCGAAACTCGTCTCCGCAGAGAATGGAGATATTAACGAAGACGATCCAGGCCTTTGACGGGTGGCCAGGACCTCCCTGACTGACTCGGTGCCCAGCAGCATGACAGAGTACAACCAGTACTGATCACGGTCATCTTTAAGATCCCGCAATGTCGCGATGAATTCGTTAATAATCTTGTCAGTGTTGACGTTGACATTTTTCTTGCCTAAATCATACATTTTCGATGCCTCATCGATGATAAGAATTGTAAGCTTTCGCGAATAAGAACATGTCTTCGAGAAGAATTCCTTGAAGGTAGTTGATGTTGCGATCCCCTTACTATTATCGAAAGAAAATACATTTCGATCTGCGACACGTAACGAGTCAAGCATCGACCACCAGAACTTTTCGACTCCCTCGTCGAATACAACTCCACTATTGAAAGATATGTAGCATATTGCAAAATTGGACGCCCATGAACAGCTGTAAAGCCACCGCCTCAGAGCAAATGCAATGGTCGATTTCCCGCTCTGTCTGTGCCCACATACGAGGCAAAACTTTCGATCGAACAGAAGCGTGCCCAGCCTTTCGATCACGTCTGTGTTCTCAATGTAGAAGTGGGACTCCGGGTATGCTCCGTTAGCTGGCGCAAAATGTGCGTATCCCTGGATAAGATCAGACAAGAAATTCCCCAATATGAACCCAGGTCTCCTGAAGAACTCATAAATAAAAAGAGAAATATTCTGTACAGACTTACTCTTACGTGCTGCTTGATAGGATGACGATGAGGATGATCGTGAGCGTCGACGTCCCACATGAGTCCGACGAAATGGAGCAAAGTTTGATTTGTTGACGGATAAATTGTAGCGACAAAACGATAAATATTAGTGAGCAAAGTGCAATGTGTACGCATATAGCACGTATTCAATAAAACAAGAACATCATGCAATAAATAGCAGATATTGGCCGCAATGAAAAAAATTGTTGATTTGTATTCTCTTATGTATGCACACACTACTCTATGTCCCCAACGAGTCACAAAATCGTTACTATTACCTGGTTGAGAGGTAATGCGCAGCACGTCTGCCAACGCACTCTCCCATGTATTTCTTCTTTTTTCCAACTCCTTTTTCTCGTCTTCAAGATCCTTCTTCTCGCCTTCATAGTCTTCCTGCACTATTCCTCTCTTCAAGTTGTCAAGCCTCTTCAACTTTCCACTCGTCTTAAACTCCTCCAACTCGTTCTCCAGCTTCCGTAATCCTTGTCTTGCTTCTTCGGCCATTTTTCGTTTGTTAAAAAAACGTTAATATTAAAAACCGTTATCAGTCATGGGACATGTCCCCGTACAGGGGTTCGAAATGTTGTCAATAGTGATGATCAGCATGCCGATCACGATTTTTATATATGAAATTCTTGCTCCGGCGTCAGTTACTCCTATTGCAACCCCCTATTGATGCAAATTT
>CAJVPJ010000200.1:0-35576 GCA_910592205.1 Paraglomus occultum | reverse complement strand
CCGCGACTTTTTCGTTCCAATAAGGTCTTACGTTTGTAGGTTGGGGAACCGAAGAGTTCTTTGGGAGAGCTGAAGGCCTCTTTTCGCTTGCATCTTTTTGTGGTGTTGTCGGTGGTGGTTTTGGTGGTGGTTTTGGTGGTGGTGGTGGTGGTGGTGGTGTTAGCATAGGAACGAGTTTATGAGTTTACGATTTTGAATAATAAATGAGCTGGGGAATATGTCTTTAAAAATGTTTATGGTGTCAGTATTCGAATGGCGGAACCGAAAACGCATACATGGCGAAACACATACAATAGCGAAACGCGTACAATCTCATATTGAAAGACGGAAATGCATACAATAGCGAAACGCGTACAATCTCAGATTGAAAGACGGAAATGCATACAATGACGAATCTTATATGGTGCCAGTCACTGTGGTTGCATTGAATAAAGCTATTGTCTACAAAAACTTTTCTGAAGCTTTGACAATTGACAACAAAAACTCAATGGCAGCAAAAAGAAAAATCTGACGACTAATAGAAGATGCCTTTTCTTGTTTCCAAATTACTGCAGCAACAAGTTATTCTTGTTTTCTTATATAGACCAAAAATAAAAGCTTATTATTATAGATCCATAATTTATTGTTTCCCGATAATGGTTACTGGCTTAAACAGGAACCATTTATTAATTTTGGTAAGTCTACTGAAATACTACACTACACACCTAATAAGGGAGACAAGGCTAACATAACAGTCTTCCAAATAAGAGGCAATCATTTCACCGACAATCAAAATGTTTACCAACATTATTTCAAAACCATCCTTTTTAGGTAATTAATTGCGGCAAAATGAACTGTTGCGGCGAAATTATTGTGATACGGACCCCTCCCGAATCATCTCTAAACATAACGAAGAGGGAATATCAATATGGATTTGAAGTATTTAAGAGAGTTTTTGGAAGACGACGACGAGATGACGATGACAGGAACGACTGAGAAAAGGTAGGACTAGCTATAGTTTCATCTGATATTTGCATCTGGATGTGAGATGATATAACATAAAGGTCCTCCCGCAGTAACAAAGAGTTGCTTACAATTACAATTGAATACATCGCCCAAATTAGACCCTTTTCATTTGCAGAATTGCTATGATGGAGACTTCTATAATATTTCCCGATTACTTCAAGAAGAACTAAATTTTCTTCACAACTCCATTCTTTTTTTCTTTTGGAGTCATGATTATCGTTTTCAATCTCTGCTTGTGAAGAAAGTTTATGACTTATTAAACAGTTATTTCTACTAATACTAATACGTTTTACGTGTTATTAATTAAACAATACCCTCAATTTTTATTGACTAATTTCCCTGGCTGTAACGTTACACTAGAGTTTATCCAAACATGTCGTTTTGTTTACGTTTTACCCAACTACCTTAGTAACGTGACCGTATGTACGACGTCTTCAACCAGTCATCAGCTTTGAAATATTGTGTCGCAAACAGACAATTGCGCGCTCATATAACGCAAACGGTGACGTCATTTTTTTTTTGTGATTGCGGAGTGGGCATTATAGTTTGCCTCAACTTAGAGCAGTCAATATGAACACTACTGAATATGAACAGAGTGTTAACGGCATAAATGGTGAGTGCGCTCCATATTAATTATTGTGGCAGGTTAAAACGAAAATGAGGTGTAATATTTAATCATGTGAACAACACCAACGTCGTCGTACATGCGGTCACGTTACTGTAACCAACTTCTGAAGATCTTGGGGTAGTTGTTTTACCCGCTAACGAGTCTTCGAGTAGCATGCCGTCTGCTGAGGTCAAAGAGAATGTCTTTCTATTCATACCCAACATTATAGGTATACAATTTGCTAATGTCACACGTCGTTTCTTACTATCAGCGTTTCTCTAACAAAGTTGCAGAGCTGACATGTACCATTCTTAATATCAGGGTATGCTCGTATCGCTCTTGCAATCTCCTCTTTGTATTTTATGCCTACCATGCCGTGGCGTTGTATGATATTGTACAGCACATCATGTCTATTGGATGCAGTGGACGGCAATGCAGCCCGATATTTTAACCAGTGTATTAATCACATTATTACATTATTGGTTGTTACTGCCGATGCACTTGCTTACAACGCGAGTTTATTATTTCAAACTTACTAGGCAGCAAGTTTGGAGCTGTTTTGGATATGGTGACAGACAGGTAGAACCAATTTAGTGTTAAAGCGATTGCAACTGACAATCTGTAATTAAAGTTGTTTATCCTAATAGATCAACAACTACGTGTCTTCTTTGCTATTTGGCGACGGCTTACCCCAAATGGTCAATAGTCTTTCAACTGCTTATTTCTTTAGATCTTAGTAGTCATTACATGCATATGTACAGGTGAGAAGCTGATCAACCATTCATTTCATTTCAGCTTGACGTTACATATACTTATCCATGGATGTTTGTACCATTCCATTTATCAAGCTCGCTGACTAGCGGTAAATCAAGTCATAAACAAGTTTCAAAGTCATCAAATCCTATTATGCGTGCATATTATTCGAATAATGTAAGTTGTCTTTGTTCCGATCTTTATCGAATAACCTCGGATTAACGACGATGTTACTCACTTGTTTGAAATATGACACCATTATTAGAAAGTTCTTTTTACAATCTGTGCTCTTAATGAACTTTTTTTTGTTATAATCTATCTCTTGTCATTTGGATCAGAACTTAAAGGTTAGTTCTTGTTCGTTACCTTAAATTCATAACTGTCGATCTAATATGTCATTTCACGAATAGGCATCGATAGATCTCTGTTAAAATGGTTTGCTGTCATCTCGCTTCCGGTTTGCGCGGGAAAGCAGATTATCAATGTAATCCAATTGATGGGAGCGAGTCAGAAATTAGCGAGTATGGATCTAGATGAACGAAGAAAAAGGACGTCATAAGTATATATGAACAGTAATCAATAGCAGACAATTGCAATTGGCGAGATACGTCCTTATTAATTACGATCTATAGTCCCTCCGGTTATAGTCACTATCTGCCTATAGTCACTAGTAGTTTATTGCCAAAACCGCTTTATATAAAATTTCCTCTGCCTGTAGTGACACTTATTACAGTATTAATAAATCTCCTTATGACCGCTGTCTATAGTCACATCTGATCACGTGTCTTTATTTAATTTTGTAAAACGCGCATTGTGAAAGTTGGGAAAAAATTCAACTACTTATTGTATTCCCACTAAAAATGCCAAAAACTGATGTTCGTAAGCGAAAGGCGATTTCTTTAGAAACAAAAAAAGCATTATGCTTATACAAACGTGATCATCCTGACTGTGGTTGATGGAAACGTTTAACCTAGATGTCGACCGTTCAACTGTCACCAAAATAATAGCTGAATCAGAACGATGGAAAATGGATACTTCTGGTAATGCTGGACAATTGATGAAAGAAAGGAAGAGACATTCACCAAGGTTAATGATGCCTTGAGCGAGTGGGTAACAAGTGCATTTCTTGCAAACCACATCATCAACGGCAAGATTTTACCAATAAAAGCACTCGAATTTGCTCAACGATTTCCTGAGGAAAGCAATTTCAAAGCATCAGACGGATGGCCGGAGGGTTTCAAAAAGCGAAACAGTTTGCGCCAAGTTAGGTTGCAAGGTGAAGCAAATAGCGCGCCATTATCAATATTACCAGAAGAAAGAGATCGCCTGCGTGAAATAATTGGTAAGTATGACATACTTGATTGTCTATAATCCCCTCTGTCTATAATCCCCACAAACCAGCTGACAAATTGGTGTGACTATAGACAGTAGTTGACTGTATATTCACGCATATTAGTTATAATCTGATTGTAAAAATGATGCCGTTCAATTGATTTTTTTAAAAAAAAGACAAGGTCTTCCTATTACATAGAGTTTGTTATACAGACTGAGTTATAGACATTAGATGAGATATTGTCAATCAAAATCTTACATCCAAGGCAGTGAAATTCGTTATATTGAATATCAGAAAAGCTAAGACAGACGTGCTTTAATCAATACAATGGACAACGCTGTGTTTTTCCTTTACTGTTTCAATTCATTTTTTCTCGGACTCTTGTCGTTATTGTCTTCATGTATTAACCGTGCCGGAATTAAACCTCGCCGAAAATATGATTTAGAATAAATATAAGCAAGCAACAAATCAATTAAGCGCTTGGAATGCTGCCCCAAAATGGGCAAACATTCAACTCTCTCTTTCTAAAGCAAACGAGTACAGGCTGCCTATATGGTATAGTCGCTTCTCATGGGGATGATTCTAAACCGGCTCTAGCCTTGGTCGCATAACTTGACGACTACAATATAAACACATTTGATGCATTGTCAACTTAACTAATCAACTATGCTTCTCAATAGCCAGTTCTTTGCGGATTGAAAAATATATATAACACTAAACTAAATCAACGATTTAGATAAAAGTATTGCCGCACTTTTAATGGACATGCCTCCCTGCATTACTCCAAGACGAATGTTGAGCAGTCTGCATAGAGTTTGGGATTTTGAATTTAATACACGAAGACATTATTTTCTCTAGATAATTAGACATTCGGGTAACTTAAACCATTATTTAAATAATAATAACGTGCATCATTATTAATTACGAATAAAGACGGTTACAAATTTAGTTGCTAACTTTAGTTTCACATAACGTTTAGGTTGGCCATGTGGAGAGACACACTGCATTCAACATTGCATACATAGGATTAAGTTGAAGCATAAACGTGTAATTTTGAATCTATGATTTGAACCTCAATGTCTCCAGGCGTGACAAATAAAGCAATGGTTATTTTACACGACAAGGCTGCCACTTGCAATGTTTACCATATAAACAGTTTGCAGACAAGTCACACGATCTATGTCATGTAAGTCATGCATTCTAGTCCGGGTGTCATTTATTATAGGGTCTATTAACTCTTGATGCTTAATTAGAAAATCTCGTAAATTATGATTTATTGGTTCCTGCAACATATTCCTAATAATTGAACATTATAAACAATTAAGTCTCGTGTCGATATCTATAACGACCAATACATGGATCCTACCTGGCTGAGTTTATTAACATGCTCCCTGAATTCGAATGCTGCATACCAACAGTCTAATGTTCTATTCTTATTCTGCCTGATAAGTTAGAACCATCGTAAGTTTTTAGTAGAATTACACAGAATTGTTCAGATAGTGCTCAGCTCACCTATAACATTCAATGACAGCTCTTCGTTGTTCTGCTACGCCTGCAGAACCTTTATTGTCATATTTTCTGTTTAAAATACGCCCAAATCAGTTGCACATCAAATTAACCAATTTTTATTGATAAAAGACATCTTCTCCCATTTATTTCTTTTTACCTCTCGATTCTTCCGATTAGTTCCTCAATGTCCCGTTCAACCACAACAGAATTCACGCCACTATCCGGATACTCCTGTCTGACTTGTGCCTCTGCTCTCGAAAAAATCTCGTCATCCAATTCTTGAATACGCCTTAATTCTGCAGCTACTCTCACGTTGACGATTTGATCAATTTCACTTGGATCCATAGACGTCGACATTGGTTGTCGTGGACGCTGTGGAAGGAGTTAGCACTTGGCTACAAATAAATGAGTATGTGAATTCTAATCGATACTTGCCTTTTGACGCGCTTGTAACTGTGAAACTAGCTCATGGGAAAACTTATAGAGAAGGGAGGGGGGAAACAGAAACAATTACCATCAGTTTCGTAATGACTGCTGAATTGGATTATTTTGGACTATGCCCGAACAATGACATTATGAACGCATACTCTTATAGGCACTTGGGTTTCATTATACAAAACTATGACATCTGACTTGGATTGGCCCCCACCCATAGTTTGTACTGTTAGGAAATGCTTGCGAATTTTTATGGATAAATTTTTGTTTCCCTTTTATAAGTTGGATCTCGTGATACGTGTGACAATCAATGGATCTGATAATTCTGATAAAGTCTGTCATTTCATAATAATTAACTATAGTTTGAAATCACCGTAATCTAGTTTTCTAATTAATCTAATATGGTCATTAATTGCTTTATAAATATTGTCAAAATCATCGAGATCTTCAAATCTCATTGTATTCTCTCCAAGTACGAATTCAGCTTCACGCGTACGCACCAAGTCTACCAAAGAAACCGGTGTATCGAGCTGTTTACCAATATCTCTAATCAAGGAACGAATAAAGGCCCCCCCACCACATTCAACCTTAAGCTTAAATATCGGATATGGAGACTCACTAGGTGATTTGGACGACACTAACGCCTTTGATTCATCAGATATAGCGTCGACGTCGTCGCTGTCTTCACGTTTTCGCATGATTGGTTTATAATTATGTCTTGTCGTATAGTCGAGTAGTTCCAAGCGATCAATACGCACGAAGCGCGGTTCAGATGGTCTTGTTACTTCAATTTGCTTACGACCATATTCGTGTAGACGTGTACCCTCATCTATGTTCACTGCAGTATATCTTGAAATTTTGATAGACGAACAAGACAAGTTATTATTATCTAAATTCTGCATGGACAGCAATATGTCAATGCAACAACACTCACTTTGGTGGCAGCTGTCTAATGACTCCAACAAATTTCGGTAAAATGGCTCGTAGTTTTTCTTCAAGCCCGCTGGGCAAGGGTTTCTTCTCAGCGTGTTGTCCTCGAACATCAAGAGCATCAGATTGAAAACCCAACATTGTGGTCACTTCATAAGTCTATCCTACCGTACAAATTAATTCAATCGATCAAACAGATCAGTCGAATCGGTCACATCCCTACTACTAAAATACTGTTATGAACTTCACCTTGTCGCATTTTGTAAATCTTTTTAGTTCTTTGGCTCCATCATTAACTCCCACAACCAATACTCCTGCTGCTATATCGTCCAATGCTCCCCCACATCCCAATTTGACTACTTTTCTACGCGTCATTTCTATTCTTGTGGATGCTGCATGCGCACGGGAGACCTTGTCGATTAATTCTAAAACTTTGGCGCATGACATACCGCGCGGCTTATTGGTTGCAAAGAGTCCATGGACTTTTATCTTCTTTGCCATGTTTTGTTGTGCAATAATCGACTAATTTTCATCGGCCCTTTTTTCTGCTATGTAGTCACCTGAATTTTCTCATCAGCCTTGACTCTCATTGGACGACCCGTCAGTGGCGCAAAATTGTGTTTAGCCTCACCAAGTATGTCTTATTCAAATAACATTATTAACGTTAACAAGATTTCTCTTAATATTATATATGATACGAATAACAAAAGAAGGGCTGAAAAAATAAAAACGGGTTTATTTAATAACATTAAAATGTTCCGCGAAAGTAGTATTGTCTTCACCAAATACATTTACGAAAGTGGCTAGTGTGGCTAGAAGATCTACTAATGTTATTTTAACAAATACACTGCATTTTTATAGTAAAACCGAAAATGCACAATATAATGTTGAGGATGGAACTGGAATGGGAAAGGACGAAACAAAAGATAGTTTGAATGTATTTTAAAGGCAGCTGATCAAGAATATGCTAATGCACAAGTTATAAGTTATTGCTATCGCACTTTTATATGTATAAATTGACACGTGACTAATTCACATCACGGAATTAAAACATGCAGTCACCGTGAATGAATAAACTTAATCATGAAAGTAAAAATCAAACGGTAAGCAGACTTCCCTGTTTCACATTCCGGTGTATTCTTGTCTTGAGCTTTTTTTTTTACGCGCATTAAATAGCTGGCATGCAGTAGCAGTCTGGCGCTGGGATGTTCCAAACGAAGAAGTATGTGGTATATGTCATGTCGCGTTTGACGGTTGTTGTCCAAACTGCAAACTTCCAGGAGATGACTGTCCCTTGAGTAAGTCTAGCTACGTTATTTGACCGAGTTTTATGAGCGATTAGTCTTAAATCGGTGACATAATTCGAACATAGTCTTTGGTGAATGCACCCATGTTTTTCACATGCATTGTTTATTGAAATGGATCGAAACTGATGGCAGCAGACAGCAATGTCCTATGGATCGTAGGACTTGGGGTAAGTCTACTTTAAGAATTCCAAGTACAACGTATAAATCAACGAATTAACTTGGTTTTTCAGTCACTGCTAGATCCCAATCTGACATATAGCTCCAAGTTTGATTTCTTGTCCAAGAGACCGGTAAGTTATTTGATAAATACTATGGCAGTCGTTATCAGACTCCTTTTTGTAAAGCGCTGAATTAATCTTTGTTCTAATTGATTTGTATATTTCATGGCTGGCGTCCTTACACTGCTCGCAATTTACAATTGTTCATTTACTCAATTCTAACTTGCATTATTATTAAATTAATCCTTTTTGCTTCTTCTACTTTATCCAACAAAATTTTTTTGAATTTGCTAATAAATTATTTGGATATCGAGAATTGACGTGAAAAGACGGCAAATTAAGCCCGCAAGTTTGCTTATTGTCCGTCACATTACAAATTTTTGTAGGATTCGAAGGCTAACTGTTTTCAAGTGATAGTGAACGCGCAATTGCCTCAGATATCTGTTCGTCTTCGTCCTCGGTCGGTGTAGACAACAATATTGCGTATTGCATCATCTCTTCATCGGTAAAGTCTATACTTGGGATGTATCGTTCCAAGTGTCGTCGGCGCTCTTCCCTGTCTCGTTGCTCTCGTGCAAGCAATTGCGTTGATTCCCGGACGTCGTTCTGAAATTCTAACCGCGCTATTATAAATTTATATTAGTACTTGCTTCTGTACATACCGGAGACTGAGACCACAAAGTTGGTGACAAAAAAAGTATTACCTAATGCTTTGGATGTTGATGATAATGCAGGCTTTTTTCGTCGTTGTCTTCCCTTTTTCGCTAGAGAGGAAGATATACAACAATTTATTAAGGACTGCTATAAGGCAATATTACTATGACATATAGTCGCAATATTAGTAATACGTGAACCGTATGTCAATCAATCTTACCTCCTTCCTTCGAAGCCAGATACCATGTTCTTATTGTCCTGCCCATAGCAACTGTAATCCTCTCATCATCACAACAGATACATTTTATGGCAAATGGAGCACTGATTCCTCTTGCTTGTGCTGAACGATAGTGTGACCTCCGAGTTCTAGGATATCATCGAGTCGATATTCGAATATGAACTGGGATACTATGCTAACAAATTACGAAACAGTTTCCTTACACCGTACTAAACTGCCGGATCAGCTCTCCAGTTAATTGATCCCAAACAGTGACCTTGCCGTCAGCACTGTTCGGTGTTACAAGATTTGTAATATCAAGAATGGTTAGTCAAAACGTCAGGTTCATTCATTATGAAATCGGTCCAACTACCTGCCGATAATCAGCTTATAGTCATCCATGAACGTTGCCGTGATTTCGGTCGTGTGATCAACAAAAACTCTAGCATAACGAAGATTGGTTCGTTAACACATAATGTTTACTGGTATAATGATACATGAAGTCATGCATACCGTAATGGCTTTATGGAAGAGACCTGGCCACTGTCCCGTTCAGCTATGTTCCATAGACATAGTTTTCCACTTGCATCCCCAGTGAGTAATATTCTGGCTGAAATCTCTGGATTATATTTACCAGTAGTTACATTTTTCTCGTAATACTCAACGTAACTAATATTTGCGATATGGCCATCTTCTAGCATTGCCACACAAACCAGTTCGCGTAAATCGTATATTTTCAATAGAGTTGAATCTTCATATCCCACGATTACCGAGTTAGATACCATATCACAATGTAGTGATTTGATCGGTAAAGTTCCCTGAATACAGTGGTGTGGAACGTCCAAGACATTGTACCAATGTAGAGGATTGTTTTCAATGTGAGTGAGGTCTGTCTGCCAAACGTGTATTGAACCCTCAGCCGTTCCCGCAATAACGCAGCTATTTGGATTCCACGCAATTGCCTTGATATGCGAAGGTGATCCTATTGATCGATCCAAAGGTTAAATATTCAAATTGTAGGAACACTGCATTGTACAATATACATAAGCTATACGCTTACGATATAACGTGCACCAATCGCTAATTACCAGAATAAAGTCTTCCAAAGCATCCAAATGTCGCATGATATGCACACACATATCCATCCTCGCCGCCACTCAGGACTACTCCTTCACAGTTCCTCGACCATTCTAACACCGTAACAGCGCCTTCATGTTGCGCGCGGAAGTCTTTATAATTGATACTTGCGCCCTGTTTGATAATATGCGTGATGCCGACCATTCCATTCGCAAAACCCCAAAGAATGCGGTGGCTTTAAGGTTTAGATTTTGATTGAATTAAATATATCCGAAAGTATAGAAGTCTTGTGATCACATCACTGTACGAATCGGCGTCAAAATCTCCCGTTTAAACGATTTTGGTGTCAAGATATGGATAATGTACTATGGATAAGTAAAAATGAAATTTTCATCCTCACCCGTCTATTTTCATTACGGTCACTGTTAAATTCGCGCGTGTGGCATACATCTTGTCTTTGATAATTCGTCCAGTAATAGGATTGCAGCGCACAATAGCAGCTTTGTAAATTAATAATAAGCAAATGTTAATATAAACATCGATACGATCAGCACCAAACGACAACTATCTGATGAGTACATACCTCGCCCCACTGAGCCAGCAAGCATCCATGACCTTTCAAAGTCAACATAGAAATCATAGATTGTCTCTAACCGGGTGTCAAACGATATGACCGAACATTGTTCATTTCTCCATCTCCTACGTTTCACGAACCAGAATTAATTTAGTTGAGTATTTTATAGTAAAAAGTGTCAGAAGGCAAACAATCAAGTCATCTACCTTAACAGCTCATCTCGTAGTATGTATTCATCTTTCCATTTATACCGCGTTAACCTACTATAAAAGGGTTATTGTTGGTAGAGAATCGGTGTTGATCAATAAGGAGAGAGGATAATTTCAGCAAAAACGGGTGATTTAAAATTTTACCTAAAAGGCAAGGATCCAAAACATCGCAAAAATGCGTTTTTCCAGCAAGTATCATCACTAATTAATGTCTTCCAGCGTTTACATGCTTGGCCGGCCATTCCCTGACAAAAAAAGCCCCCCATTCCTCTTTAGTACAAATGCGAAAGATAACCCAATTTTTTCAGTGGTCTGCTTCAGCATCATGTTAATTTGTATCGGGTACGTACAAGGGAAAACGGATCACAGTAAGAAAATATGTGATTGAGTATCTCAGAAGGTAAATTATTCGCATAACAAACACCACTAGCGAGGCCAAGTAACAAAAGAAATGAATAGAAAATTCCGCAGAGAAGACAAAATTGCGCAGAACGACAAATGCTTACTATAAATTAACTGAACTTTCGGAACGTCGTCCATCGTTGGCGGATAAGTCTCGAGAGCAGTGGTTTAGGTTCTGTTCTCCTTCAGAAGACACCCACAACGAATTCTTGTGTGAGCTGCGATTCGCTCGACTTTCATCCATAGAGAATGCGGTAGCGTTTTGAATTGGTTTGTAGCTCGAAATTTTTATTTATTTTTAATTTATCATTGGTCCGATGTTAAACGGATAATGCCGTGTGGCGCTCGTGACGTCAGCATGACACGCTGCTTAATGCGTAAATTCTTTATGCATTTCCAGTTATCAATGGCCCGACCATATACTTGCTAACCGATGGCTGAGTTCTTGGATTGATAGAATGTTTGTAGATTTGTAGTGCATCCTGTAGATGACTATATTAATGTATTACTGTGTGTAAAAGGATCCCATCAATGATTCCGCATTACATTGCAGCACGGGACCGAACAGTCATGTGATTACGTGCCACTGATGAATTTTACATATCGATATCATTTTGACCTCCAAATAGTAACTAGACCTCCAAAGCAATATTCAGATCACATATATGCACAATACCCATGGCTCTACGCGTGCCCAAGAGTAGTTACCCTCAACTTTTCAAAGAAGGTTACAAGCAATATCAAGGAATTGATGAAGCCGTGTTAAGGAATATTGCTGCTTGTCATGAACTCGCAGAGACTGTACGCACTTCTTTTGGACCAAATGGTAAGGAAAATAGGCAAGATAATTACACGATTTGTTCTCTTTGTCAAAAAGACTGGAATTGCACCAGCATGACGTACTTATTTGTTCATAAATTATCCGCTATCTTACATAAAGGACGAAATAAAATGGTTATTAATCATCTTGAAAAACTTTTTGTTACGAGTGATGCCGCAACAATTATTCGTGAGCTAGAGGTGGTGCATCCTGCGGCCAAGTTGCTAGTGATGTCCAGTCAGCAGCAAGAACAAGAAGTCAGTTTGATCGTCTCGTTTTGTCATCTGATTTACTCGGTTAAACGCGTCTAGTACATAATAGCGTTTTATAAGCTTGCGTTGATCCAATTACTTTATCTTGTTATCTTAGGTTGGTGATGCAACAAATTTTGTTCTAGTGTTTGCAGGTGAACTGCTACAAAAAGCAGAGTATCTTTTGCGTATGGGCGTTTCTATTAGTGACATCATACAAGGATATGAAATTGCTCGTGATAAGGCTCTCGAAATATTAGAAAGTCAGTACATTACTAGAATATTTGTTAGTTACGTATATTTCCTACTACAATAGCTTATTTGTCTACCTCCTTAATTTTTAATAGCACTGTCTGTTGAGACTGTTGCTGATCCCAAATCGGATACAGAACTCAAGAAGGCTATAAGGAGTGCGATGGCATCCAAACAATATGGCTATGAAGAACTTCTCTCTGATCTAGTAGCACAAGCCGCTCTCACGATTATGCCTAAGAACCCAGTCAATTTCAATGTAGACAGTATCCGCGTGGTTAAAATCATGGGTAGTAATATATTTGACAGTAAAGTTATAAACGGCATGGTCTTTGGACGTGAGGCGGAGGGTTCGGTGCACAAGGCTTTAAAGGCAAAGATTGGTATTTTTACGTGTCCTTTGGATATTACGCAGACGGAGACAAAGGGGACCGTTTTAATTCATAATGCCCAAGAAATGCTGAATTTTACTAAAGATGAGGAGAAGCGTCTGGAGCAGGTAGAGCAAGATGGCTATATTGGAAAATCTGCTATTCATGTTTTTATTTATTCAAATTTATCTTTCCGTAGATATTTAAAGAAATAGCCGATGCGGGCGTAAAAGTAGCAGTCACCGGCTCTTCAGTTGGTGAACTTGCTCTTCATTACTTGAATCGGTTCGACATAATGGTCGTCAAAGTTCTCTCCAAATTCGATCTTCGTCGTCTATGTCGAGTGACTGGAGCTACTGCTTTGGCTCGATTGGGTCCGCCGATGCCAGAAGAAATGGGCTTTTGTGACATCGTCGAGACTGTCGAGATTGGTGGTGACCGTGTAACGGTGTTTAGGCAAGGTGGGATATGTTATAAATTAAAAATGATCTTCTATACGACAATTACCTTACGGTATACAAGTGTCTGAATGGTTATAACATTGCTTTGCGTCTGCAGAAGATGAGAAGACAAAAACAGCAACAATTGTTATTCGCGGAGCTACTCAAAATCAACTCGACGATATCGAACGTGCTATTGACGATGGCGTCAATTCGGTCAGGGCTGCCACCAGAGATAATAGACTGGTTGCTGGTGCTGGTGCAACGGAGACAGAATTGGCTAACCAGCTTTCAACCTTTGGCGAGGTATTGCATTCTGATAACCCGTTCACAAAGTTCACCTTTTGTATTCATGGCTGATGTTTAGACCTTTTGAAAAAATTACCAATTTTTGATATCAACTCGTTTGTAGACAACGCCTGGATTGAATCAGCATTCAATCAAAAAATATGCCGAATCGTTTGAAGTAATTCCTCGCACTCTTGCAGAAAATGCCGGAATGGATGCTACCAAAATTCTTTCCAATCTTACCCGAGCTCACTATAAGGAGAAGAAGGTTACGGTTGGCGTTGATGTTGAAAATACCGAAGATGGTATGATTGATGCATCAGAAGCGAAGATATTTGATTTACTTGTTACGAAGGCATGGGCTATTCGATACGCGACAGATGCTGCATTAACAGTATTACGTGTAGATCAGGTATGTTTCGTATGGTGACTCATGATCATATAAAGATTTTTTTCTTTTGCAGAATAGCATCAATTAATAATGAAATATTCCTCTTTGTTAAGATTATTATGAGTAAACCAGCAGGAGGTCCGAAACCTCCAAAGGGAAATAGTAATTGGGATGAAGACTAAAATAAACGGTTAAGGTTATATTATTATGAACGCCTCTCTTGTGTTTACCCAAAACGAATAAATAATAGAAGTTCGCTCAAGTAACCGATCATGTGAAGTAACTGGTGGCCCATGGAGGGACAATTATTTTCTTATGCAATAATTATCAAAGTATTATTATACCCATAAGTTCTCATGGTCCTCTTTCGGGATGATGTCACAAACAGTTTCCTTTTTTTGAAATAGTAAAGAAATATATCCAGTATATTCTAAGGGTTGGCATCATGTTGAGCTGGAATTGCCGCATAAAACAACGCACGCGTACACGCACACGCATCCCGCGCGAATTCACCGATTGTGAAAGACCGAGATCGCAGCGCCGGCGCCGCAGAACTGGAAAAAGTGGCGTGCCACCCGCGCCTCATACAGTAACAAAACGCCAATCTTAATTGCGCTTGTTGCATTTTCGTGCCTCTGCAGACAGATGGCTTCGGCCGAATGGGGAGCCATCGGGGAGTTTGCTGGTGAGGACTAGATATAACATATATTCGAACTTTCACCACGGCGAGGTTTCAACTTTCACTGTTCGTCATGACAACAGCTGTCTCGAAAACCAACAAATTAATAAACAACATAATAATAAATCTTACTCAAAAAGTTGGTGGTTGACTCATGCTAAATTGTCAAGACTCGCGACGCGGAGCGACCGCCCTTATTCCGTCGCACGCTTCCGAGCAAATTACTTTACATGTTGGTTATGTTTAATGCTCGGTTTTGGCGTCTATTTGTCTTCATTACAATTTCGTCGAAGTTTTATCGGTATATAAATAATTATTCGGTGGTCAATGGACGGAAGAACGTGACGTTCAAAGGACGGTTAGTTATTTCGAGATGGCACTGATATTATATGGCAATCGAAACCTATTAGTTGAATAAGGAGAACGCAGCCAATGAGTATGAAGCTCAGGATGATAGTAATAGTTATAAAGATGACAAGCAATCAGGATAATTATTCTAACCTGTATCGTATAGTTGTGAAAATACATGAGAATCATTACATTGAAACTTTATAACGCTCAGAACCTTGACAGAGATCGTCTGTCTAACTATCAGATGTTTGCTAAACCTTAATGACAATATTTCTAATATTAAAAAACCAACCTGCCAACTATGGCCAGTTTTAAGTAGTGCAACATTCACTAACCATTCTCGGAGTGGGGGCACCCAGGTCAGGAAACTGTCTCCAAAATCACGTTGTTAAAAATTCAAATATACAATAAATAGCTCGTTTCACAAGTCTTGTATTTGTTTTTCTTACACGCGCTTTCCTTTACGTGAACAGGCAGTATGGCTAAAATGCGAAGCAAACGAGGTAAGCAAGTAAGCAATCAATTGGCTAAGAAGAGAGAGTTTTCCTTTCTACCCTCGTGTCAGATGCTGTTTTGACGCACATTGCTAATCCTACGCCCTACTTCGTTTACATTGTATAGTTCCCAAGGCGCCTACCCAACCTCGGGCCAAGAGAGTGAAAGCAGCATCGACCTTTTCCCCGTTGCCTGGCCCAGAAACATACCCTACTAAAAAGAAAATCGCTTTCGTCATGGGTAACGGAGATTGTGCACAGTTGGGATTGGGAGAAGACTGTTTAAAACGCAAGAAGCCAATGCCGATAAGAAGTTTAGAGGACAAGAACATCGTATATATTGCCACCGCTTGCCTTCATAATGTAGCTATAACAGAAGATGGCAAGGTTAGAAAGTAGTAATTGATGCTTGTATTGGGCAACACAAGTCGATTAATGCGTGAATTGTGGATGGACATTTAGGTTTATTCGTGGGGATGTAATGATCACGGCGCTCTTGGAAGGACAACGAACGAGTCTGATGAATATGTGCCTGGTTTGGTAGAAGGATTGGATGGCGTCAAAATTATAAAAGCTGTGTGTGGCGGAAATATAACTTTAGTTTTGTCTGAAGAAGGACGAGTTTACGCTGCTGGAACTTTCAAAGTAAGTTTTTGGATGAGGACGAATTATGTTTGTTGTAAATTACAGGATTCCAATTATCTAATGGTACCCACATATCTCGCATTCTCTACTGATTGTCTGATTTACAAGACGGAGGAAGGTTCTTTTCTTGGCTTCAGTCCGGAACTGGCACGCCAACAACAAAAGAAATTTGTGCCTCTCAAGTATCTCGAGCGTACCCGTATTGTTGATATTGGTGCTGGCTCAAATCATGCTCTTGCCCTCTCTCAGGACGGCCTTGTTTACTCGTGGGGTTTGGGTGATCATTCTCAGCTTGGTCGACGCATTTCAACCAGACGTCCTGATTCTTGGATATACGCAGATAAAGTTGCAGGATTATCTGGTATTAAGAAAATTGCGTGTGCTGCCTATCATAACTTTGCTATCGACGGCGATAAAAATGTTTATACCTGGGGATTGAATAATATGTTTCAGTGTGGATTAAATGTAGAAGGAGATATACAGTATCCGACAATTATAGAGTTTTTTGAGGACAAGAATGTAGAGCAAATAGCGGCTGGAGAACACCATTCAGTCTTCTTGTTAGAAAATGGGGACGTCTACACGGTTGGGCGGGGCGACGCTGGACAGCTTGGCATTGGAAGTCTGCCAGTAAATAGCGACATTGAGCCGGAAACGAAGGAGGTTGAGGCAAAAGTACAAGATCATAAGGATGGAGAGAAAGCCAATGGCACTTGTAAGTTATCCTTATGCATTTGGCTATCATATGCTTTATTACGTTAAATACATTGTATCCGTATCCTGTCTTTTCATGTTTAAGTTTCTGTTCTTACATTGATCAATCCTTTCTTGCTGTTATTATAGCAAAGTCCACTAAAACGGCCGTATCCATACCGAGACGAGTAAGTGGCCTTCCACCATGCAAGTCCATTGCTAGTGGTGATTTCCATACATTAGCCCTGAGTCGGGACGGGAAAGTATACACATGGGGAAGCGGGATCACATACGCACTTGGGAACGGCCGTTCGATAAGCGAAGACGATGATACTGGTGCCGATGAACTTGTCCCTTACGAACTTACCGGACAAAAAATCATCGGTGTTGAAATAGTGTCAATTGGCGGGGGCTCACAGCACTCGCTCTTACTCGGTATCCAAGACCGGACGGAGACGAACTCCTAAGGACAATGTCTGGTAGGATAGAAGTTCAATAAAGACATAATCTGAAGCGCTATATGATGTGCTGTCAGCTGCCGTATTGTCATTTTGTCTTTGTATAGTGTAAGATTTCATTTATTTCAAATTGCCAATAATATAGATGATTGTTTATCTTTCCAATTTAGATAATGGACGCTGTTATTGCATTGTAGTTACTAGTCAGTAATTGATGTTTGCCCTTGTCATAGATGATTATAGTTACTGACTTTTTAGCTGACAGATGAATTGATCTACCTACAAAATATATCGTATTAGTCTCGGTCTCGTAATAAAACAATAATCTGTGTCATAGCTTGGAGTAGTATTTCTGGATCAAATTAATTATTATAGCAATCAATTGCTGTCTACAACAAAGCAAGTGCATTTACGCTGCACAGTTATTAAATCAGGGATTCATCGATTATCTGTATCAAAGTAGACAATGAAAGTAACTATAAACTGTTGTCTATGAGGAATCAATTGCTAAAAACGTATTTCGTAGAACCGTCCCGTGCTACAATCGATAAATATCAAAAAGTTACGATCTTCGTGCACAGGATGCAATGGCACCATTATTATTCACCGTACTAAACAACGAGATATCCCTGCGCCTGGGTCGACTAAGCCTAGCGTCAAAGATCCTAGATACTCCAAACTGTATCCTAAATACCGTTCGAGGTTCTGTATTACATCTCACGCCCGATAATTTGCGTCTATTGCCTTTCCAGGCTGTTGGGATAACCCTGGAACAGTTGTAAGTATTAACGTAAACCGCTCTGTATCAAATAAAAAAAGAAGGGGAGGAACTCGATTTAACTTAAAGGTATCCTGCAAGTCTCGATGTACAGCCACCAGCTTCAACAAAGTTTCCCGGAGGCGCACATGAATTTTTCAACTTGCAAGAGTATTTGTTATACTTTGACATACACGATCCAGTCAAACAAGTCAAGGCTCGGATTAATTCTGATAAATTCATCTCGGTACGGACACATCAAGGGATAAGACAAGTGAGTTATGCTTTGTGTTAAAAGAGCTTTCTTGTTTCGTTGTCAATCGATTGAACTAATTATCCTTCTATAAGCTTACACTAGCAAACTATCTGTTGTATATGAATGCATATAAACCCGATTTTTTCGCAGCATTTTCTGATTCATTAATACAAAAGAATCATGGCGACAAGCGCGTCCAAAAGTCGGTTGATCGGACGCTTAAATGGCTGGACGATACACTAGATCGAATGGAAGTACGTTGACTTTTTGTCTGCTATTCAAGATGCCACCGTAATCTCATTTTTTCCCTCACATTAATTCGGATCCAATCTACCATTTGACGCAGGAAGATGCAAATGTTTTTGGCATGTTGGGTGGACATAATATTCGCGAAGAGAGGGTCAGGTCGGCACAAGAGACGGTAAAAAGAAATGTTGCAGGTTCATACATCTACAGGTGTAATAAATGTAATACGACCCGATCGCCATTTCATTTTATTCTAATGTAGAAATTCAATGTTTAGGTTTTGTGCTGAATGTCTCTGATATTGGAGACACTTCCGAAGAGCGATTGGATCTGTTGAGAACTTCGCTCAACCACCTGCCGCAAGAAAAACCACGTCTTGTGTATGGCCTTGGGACTCCTGGTATTTGACCGTCAGATTAAACAATTTTTATTTGCGTTAATATTTTTTATTTAACGAGTATATCGACGTTTTTTTCTAAGGGGACATCTTACGAGCGGTTTCTGAAGGAGTTGATCTATTTGATACTAGCTATCCCTCGGAGATGGCTGACAACGGACACGCGTTTACGTTCAAGTTTGCTACAGACAGTAATGTTTCGGACGTTACAACACTATCGATAAATTTGTGGGACAAATCGTTTGCGAGAGACTTTCAACCATTTGTGACCTCTTGCGAGTGTCATGCATGTCAGAACTATACCAGAGCTTACACACATCATTTATTGATAGCACACGAGATGTTGGCGAGCGTGCTTCTCATAAGGTCAGTTGCCGAGTAAGTTGATTTCCTTGACTGAAACTGTTCTGACATTTAAACAGCCATAATTTATTTGTGTATGGACGGTTCTTTGAGAGGATAAGGAACAGCATTAAAATGAAGACATTTGATGAAGATATGCGACAATTTTTACTTCGACATGAGGGACAAGCACAAATTGAACACTCTATGAAGCATGACGTGGAACCGAAACGAAAGACGGATTATTAATAGACAAGGGATTGATTAATAATAGAAAATTAGAGCATATTTCTGTAAAGGGATTCGAGTCGCGTGCGGTGAAAAACGATGTCCAGTCATTTATTTGTGTTTGGGAAGAGGAACAAACTTTTTTTATTTAATACACACGATGTGAGCATAATTCCACAGGCTAAGTTCAAGAGCTGAAACAGATTGTCTGCCTCTGTAGTCCCATAAAGGTTATTTTCTTGCTATAGTCAAGGCGATTGCGAGAATGCTCAGTTTGAGTATCCCTATTTCCAACTTCTTTTTAACAAGTTGATTTCGGGGGGATATTTAATGAAGCGTAAATTTAATTATACCCACAAAACAATTGCGAGAGCTTTTTCCTGTGAATATACCACAACCGGATGTTAATTTGATGGGTCCAGAATTACCGAAACTCACTTCGAATGTCTCTCCTTGTAAGACGCAACTAATTAAACCACATCCTTTTAAACCATATATTATGATCTTCAAACCCAATTTCATTGTTTAATTAATAATTCTACAATAGTGTGTTTAGACCCAAATTTAACAATGAACGGTGACGTTTGAATAAATAGGGTTATATCATCAATGGTCCCATTCAATCACTAGTGCCATTCACGATGACCTATTTCAGTGTTCTACTGTTACTATGATATATTGGCATTGCATTGTTGTAAACGACTAATAATAATAAGAGAAAGAAACACCCCTGAAATCGAGTTTGTGGTCACTTCTTTTTTCGAAAATGCCTAAAGAACCAAAACAAAGGCAGGATGATAATATCCCACCACCACCACAAAACAATGTAAGTATTGACACAAATTCCTAAAATTTAAGCAGTGATCAATAATGAGCTGCGATTGTTCGATTGTAGCCACGCCAATGTCATTTCTGGGTGAAGCGAAAAAGGTAAGCGGGCGAGAATGTCTATCATGGATGTAGATACTTTTGTGGTTAACAGCGAGCATTATGACACGTGTCCCTTTTTTTGAGACGATATTGTCATCTTCCGACAAAATTAGGAAACAAATTCTGTGGTGAACATTTGATTTGTGATCAAGAAGGAAAGAGAAGAAGAATTCCATGTCCATACGATCGATCGCAGTAAGTGATTGTTATGTGACGACACCCATTACTCAGATACCTCCATCATATCATCTACCATAATAATCTCACAATATAGCACGGTGTATGAGGACGAGTTACAATCACACCTGAGAAAATGTAACGCAAGACCTCTTCCTAAACAACCTTACTTTTCCCTCGATATCAACTGTACACTGGCATCATCCGATTCCCATACAAAAATTGCGCTATCAGAGCTTCCAAAGGAAGAACTTGACGCTTTGATTAAAAAAATCGAACAATGGTACGACTTGCTCGTGCCCGAGATACAAACATCTGTCTTGGATCATCCAGTGCTGCAAAAAAAGATGTGAGTTTCACGCAAAAGTTAGGATATGATTGCAAGAGGGGATTATGAGTAAACCAAGAATTTGTTCCTGTTTTATAGGGAAACATTAAAGAATACAAAACATGCTATTCAGCAGGTGAGATGAATTGGTGATGCTCTTCTCTTTTCAATTATCTCATACGAAACTATCAAAGGCGTCTCTCCTGGGACACATGGAAAAATTGTCACTATTGCCAAAGGACGGTTGTTTTATTGAATTTGGTGCTGGTAAAGGTGGGTTTTATAACTTCCACTTACTATTTATATCAGTACAAACATTGACTTGTAGCCGATATATTGTTTGTAGGAGAATTATCGAGATTCGTTCAGGCGGCGGTTGCTGACGATGGCAGTGCAGTATTTATTTTAGTTGATAGGAAGAATATGCGCTTGAAGGTGAATACAAATTTGTTGGCTATATACAAAAAAGTCAAAGCATTTAAAATATGAATTATTCCCCCCACTCTTCAGTTTGATTCCAACATTCGAGCTGCTTCCGATCCATCGGCTGTAAGACGTATATGGAGTGACATTAAAGATTTAGATTTGTCAAAGGTTGATTTAATCGAAAACAAGAAAGTGATCGCGTTTTCCAAACACTTGTGTGGATCTGCGACGGATGTCACTCTTAAAGCGCTTGTCAATCTTGCAAAGTCTACAGATCACGGGTAAAAGGAGATATTTGTGTATAAGGATAAGAGTTTGTTGGGGCTTCATTCGTCCTTACCTCTCGGTTTCATTATTACGTCAAGCTCCAATAATCCAGTCGCGGGCATTCTAATCGCATTGTGCTGTCATCAACTATGTCGATATTACATGTATCCATATCAAGAATATCTCAACGAGACTGGCATAACGCCAAAAGATTTCGCGTGCATGTGTGCGATGAGCAGCTGGGCTATCTGCGGACAGCGGCCAAAGAATGACGAAGATGAAGATAACGATCATGATTACAATGATCGAGATTGTGTTTATGAGGATGAGAATATCGGGTGAGCGGGACAAGTGAATAACATGGAAACCATTCTGTATAATGTCGTGAGTTAATACTAAACTAGCAGCCAATCTTTTATCAAACAGACATTATTCTGGATTAGGACATTCGGAGAGAGAGATTTTAGGATACAAATGCAAAAGAATATTAGACATGGGAAGAGTGAGATATCTTGAAGCTAACGGATTTCAGTCATATTTGGTATATTATGTGGATTCGCTCGTTTCTCTTGAGAACGTGGCTTTGCTAGCAATACAAAAGTGAAGAGGTTATTAAGTAACAATGCAGAAAAATTATTATTATTATTATTATTATATATAAATAAATAAATAGATTTCGAAACTCGAAATCTTTATTAAAAAAAAATGTCTAAATGTCATATATAAAATAATAAAACAAGATACTTTATATGTACAGGTGGGAAACTCTACTCTCACGAAAAATCCCTCAACCGTAAAACACTAGTAATTTTGTACAGAATTATACAGGTCGACTCGGCTCGTTAGGTCTACGACTTTTATCTCCATCACTCAGCCTACGTTTACCCACAAGGGTCACCTTTGGCACAGCTAAAGTCCAACGTCGCCGTAGCAAGTTCTTTACTCCATTCTTCTTCTCATTTTCATCATTACCATTTGTAGCACAACTATTACTGTGCTGTCGGCGATGCCTACCAGAATTTGTCAAAGAGCCGCCAGTCTTGCAAATTTCGTATAATTGCTTGGCCATATCCTTGTATCCAAAGTCTGTGGCAATTTTCACTGCCAGCATATCACTTCGCCGGGGGTCTGCTCCATTCTTGAGCAAAAGCCTCGTTAACTCCCAGTGGTTGTTTGTTACGGACAGACATAGAGGACGTCCATTATCGGCATTAGCATCTGCTCCCGATTCCAGAAACAACTCTATCAATTTCCATCTGGCACTCTTGTTCTCCGACTCTGTATAAGCCAAGTAACATTGCATGGTAAATTCGAGAAGACTAGTTGAACCGAATTTTGCCGGTTCACCTATATGGCTCGACGGCGATATATTAATTTCGGCGCCATTCAGAATAGCCAGTCTGGCTGCTTCTACATCAGCTTTTTCGATGCAAAGTCGCAAATAGAGAGGATTCCTTTTTTGAATTTCTCCCAGACCACGTTCAAAGGCCCATCCAATTCCCTTTGTATATTGTTTGTCAACACTTTCCTCTAATATATCAAGCGTATGTTGTGGGTGGAGAGCAAGCGCTGTTGCAACATCTAGTCGTTCACGTAATACTATTGCAAATGCAAGTTCTGTATCTGAAAAGAAGCTTGGTTTATTTGCGAGCTCTTGTCGCAAGTCTAGAGACGCGTAGCCAGCGGCTTTCACTACCGACAAATAATCCTTTTCTAATTTGCCTTCAGGAAATGATCCACTGTCCGTTAAGTCGCAGTCTTTTGATGTATGAGCGGTAATATATCTATCTATCTTAACACCTCTATTAATTAGATAAGGAATGAGCTTCCCACTGGTTGGATGGGCATATGCTGCATCGAGCAGTCTTGTAACACTTCCGTCATATGAAGATTGCAGCCTTCGCTTTCCTAGGACTTGCAAATCAATAATCTCCATCAAGATGTTGAATGGAGCCTTTGTTTCTACTGCTTGACATAGTTGAGAATAAGACGGCATGAAAGATTTCGGCAGGTCAGGATGTAGCCAATATCTAATCCAGCCTCTTTTGAAGCTTTTGGACGTAACGACGATAGCACGAAACAGTCGGCATACTCCAGCTACTCTTCTGGGCACAGGGAGATGAATGAATATAGATTCGAGGATTTCGGGAAGTAGGTAATATAACGACGGCCGAGACGAAGTAGATTCGCTAATGGAAAGCTCTGAGAGAGCTTTGACAAAGTTATGGTCAATGTCACTTTCAATATAAGGGTCGTTGTAATCACTAGATTCTGAAGCACTTCTTGCAGTTCTGGTGTTTATTTGCAGTGCAGATTCCATTTTCTTTCAGAAAAGAAAAAAAGGTAATAACGTGAGAAACGTTGAATTGTGGAAGACGGTCAGTTTATAAGTACGCTGAAATATTTATTGTATAATCAAATTTGGGTGACGTTTAACAGCGGGATCACCTGTTATCCAAATATGAAAAAGTAAATGACGGTGAACCATATTTTCAAATTGGCTAATCCCTTCCCAAGTTTCGTATTGTTATATCATATTGACAACTTGCTTCATTTGCACTTATGCAGGAAAATCAGGGGCAAGGTTATTGGTCTCGGAAAATTTGTTTGTTTGGCATAATGATAATGCTATTTCCAGGGAAATAATTACCCGTACTTTATGTTCGTAAAAATTCTAATGTTTATATAAATATGGAAATGATGATCGAGAGCACAGAATTAGTGCATTTTTTAGACTTGTAATGAGCACTTTAGGGAAACCAGGCCCATTTTCAGAATCTCATAGCGACGTCTTCATTTACATGTTAAATAACATCATATTAGCTATCATTATCATGAACAGTTTCCGAAACATTGTTATACATCAAAATGGCGACATTTTCTAACGTTGCACAGACAATATCGCAACTCTATGAATATTCTCGAGTGTTTCAGACGTCAGTTAGATGGAGCGTTAAGACTGTTAGTTATCGGAGTATGTAACAATTATAAGAATCTGACGACGTATTGTCAAGACCGTCACAGAATAGTAATGGCGAAAAGTGTATAACAAACATGCAATGGTATCTAGACATCCTTGATGGGGTAACAATATCCCAACTTTATCCGCACGTGATGGTACATATTTAAACGTGATCTAATTTAATCATATCTAATTAAAATTAGGTAATTTATGAAAGTTAAATGTAAAGAATTGACATACTTCAATAACACTTGTGTTATTCATATGATATACATGTATTTATGAATATGAACTCATGCATAGCAAAAGTTGAATAAAGCTAGAGAATAATTACAATGTGAAGCCCTGCGTTAAAACTAATGAAATTTAATCCTCTTATTATTTATCGTTTGACTGTAAAATTTTTGCGGTCATAGTTTTAAGCTAAACTCTTTCAGAGCAAGGGTAAAGTTTTATAAGCATATACGGATGTCAATTAAAAACTTGGACAAAGGAATTTAGTGACTATACCGGGAGACAATAATATAAGCTTATTAGCAGGTCAACTACTTTACGCATAGACTCCCAGTTGAACGTCTACGACAGACGGACTATGTAAAAGATGACTAGTGTTACAATTAAGAATATTTGTTTTGGCAACGAAATCAAAGTTACTTTGGAGAATCAGACTTCTCAAATGCTGTATCATGATTAAGTAATCCTTGAATATCGCAATGTAGCTTACGTAAAGTCAAATTAGTCTTTTGTAATAACAAAACCATGTATAAAATTTCGAATAAATTATTGCTGTTGCTGATTTATAACAACCATAGATACGTCAGTACTTCATACTCGTGTGAACTCTACAAAGAGTAACTTTAAAATTATGTTGATTGTCCATTGCTTTGTCTCCCTGAATGGAGTTGTTGCAGGGAATACGCGTCTAGACTTGAACTAATATCATATGGCAAAAGTACGAGATTAGCGCACCACTGTCATATTGACATGATTTATTTTCTAAACTCACATATGTTACATGCATCTGACCTACTATCCAACAGGTTAAAGAAGTCATTTGTGCAAACACTGTGATGGCAAATATCAATTTTTTTTTCATGATGTTCCATGCAGTTAAAATAGCGATGGTAATCTAACATCGAAACATTACGTTGTTGACCGAACACACAGTGATAATTATTATTATTCAAATTAACAATCACCCTTGTTTAACAGCAAATGGCAAACAGTTTATCCTCAAACGATAATATTTTCAATAAACATCAAGAATGGGAAACTCGAGCTCATACGCTCTTACCATATTAGTTGTACATCTAATATACGTGTATAAACATCAATATTGACCATCTCTATGTTCTATATACGTCGGTCTTCTGGACTAGGCAATTCTCAAACTTGTAGCTTTAAAACATATGATCTTGTTTTACGTTAGCACTAGTTGGAGCGTAGCTACCTGTGAAAGTGATGATAATAGCTTTTTCCTTCGGCCCGAGTGTCATTAATTGCTCCCACTCCGCAACTTTTTTCGAGACACTATTCCATTAATTGTAAACCCATTATGATCTTACTGCGCAGAAATGCTAATGCCGACGACGCTAAATAATGCTTTGTCATCCAGTACCAACACAAAGAACGCGACACACATACTTGTACCTGTATATAGTCTGACACAATATTAAATATAACCATTTCTTAACACGCATATACCCTATTGCTTCACTACCATCGTCTTCAATGAAAGCAAACTTTCTGCTTCTCACAACGTAACTATACCGGTAGAGAGCCAATGAAATATTGTCGTGGAAGAATTAAAGTGGAGATGTGTTTATCAAATACTGTTATCGCACAATCAACTAATTATTATTTATGCTACTTGGCAGTTGAATAACTTATCTCTCTTTACTGATTATTAAATGCATTCGAAGGATTATGCCGTCAACTTACAGTTACATGATTGTTAAACAATTTAATACAAGTTAAATAAATTAAAGTATTGAACTATTCTTTTCTATCACGCTTAATATTAAATATTAATTTAACTTTCATAAACTTGCCTATACAGCTTATTTTTACTATTATTAAAACAATGATTAATAATAATTCTTTGTCGAAGGGTGCATTAATTATAAAAGATGATAAAGGCGCTCTCATTAGTTTACCTCACTTAACGGATTTGGCAAGCAGGTAAGTAAAGGAAGTAACAGCGATTTAGATTGTCAATTTTGGTATTTAATGAGCACTCAAAATTTCATCAAGGAATCCTTACTCGTTCTCAGCGAATGAGCTCAATCAATAATTAAAGTAATTAAATTCTTAGTATTTATTTAATATTAAGATTACGGTACTAACAATGGAATTTCTCCTAACCTAACTCAAACCCTAACCCATTAAGACGCGATTTTAATTTCCTTTATAAAATGTGTTGTACTGGTATTTAAAATAAAGGCGTATATAGAGAACAATAAATCTGTCGTTGCCCTCTGACTGAACAGCTTTTATTTGCTGCTTAACATCCACCATCCCATCTCGGTTTACATGTAGGATTGTTGCGAGAGAGTTTTCTCCCCGGGGGGGGGGGGGGGGGGGGGGCACCTTGACTTTTAGGCTTAGTCGTGGATTTTAAAAACCGTTATCCGCAGCTACGAAGGCTTCTAGAACTTATTATATGTGGCCTCTGGAAAAACTTCATTATATGTGGCCTCTGAAGACTTATAATAAAAAGTCCCTTCATTATAAAAGGTCCCTGGAAGAACTTCGTTATACATGGCCTCTGGAAAAACTTCATTATATGTGGCCTCTGAAGACTTCATTATAAAAAGTCCCTTCATTATAAAAGGTCCCTGGAAGAACTTTATTATACATGGCCTCAGCAATATTTGCTTTTGGACGGAGTTTGGAAAGAGACATGCGCAGTCGGACCCCATTTAAATCCAGACATTTAAGACATCAATTTTTGTATACGTCATCATATTCGATAACGTGATAGAACTACAACCAATATATTTATTATTGTCCTTATCGTCTTGAGAATCAGAGACTTCTATGGTAGTGAAGGATTCCCCCGTTTCTGTTGATGCATAATTATTTTACTTGCAGTGCTCTGATTATCTATTATTATTATTACCATTTTTGAACGTTAAAAAATGACCTTTCTGACAAACTAGGAAAGTCCATTGGTGATACATATTTTATCATACTCAGTTGCTATTAGCGCTACTATTGTTGTTATTGACACCCCCAGCCGCTAAAATTGGCAGCAAGGCGAGATCCCACTGATTTTCGGAATTTTCCTTTCTAAAATTTTCTATTTCTTCTCGCATACTATCAAGTACATCTGCATTTACCGGATAATTTTTAAATAGATCCTAATTGATAGAAATGTTAATATGGAACTTATACTTTGGGTTGTGTATTAAGACGTGTGGCACTTACTATTATCTGTTGGGTAAGCTGTCCAGCATCTTTAAAGACTAATCCATTCTTTTTATGCTTGACTAATTCATTGAGGCTAAAGACAAAAAAAAATTCTTATATATTAATTCAGAGTTTGTCATGCAGTAATGGGCATGTAAAAGACGTACCATTCATAGTGTACAGCGCAAACAGGCAGTCCACATCCAAACATGTCAATTACTTTCATGGGAAGATCCATCCCTGAAGATGACTTGTGCAAGCAAACACCCAGATCTGCTGAACCTATGTACAAAGAGAATTGTGTAAAAATCGCACTCGTAAGACCAAATCTACCATCTATTTCTCAATTATTATCTGCATAATCAATGTTTCCCCAAGATTCATCCCCCGGATCTTCATTAATACCTAATAACAGTGGGTAGTCTTCGGCCTCTAGCCACAGGCTCACAATTCGCGCATTCTTTAACGTCAGTCTACTAATCTCCTCCATGTACTTATCCCGCAGAGGCCCCTTTCCAGTAATTACAAACAACAACTTGGGAAAAGTATCCTTTCCCGCTGACTGTTCAGCCGCGTCATCATATCTCTTTGCAGCATCAATTAATATCGAAAAGTCTTCATCTGCCGTCCAGCTTGTGCTACTTACTATCAGGATTGGCCTGTCGATGCGATAACGGTACGATGGTGCCTCGGAAGAAGTATCAACAACTTCGGTAGTCAAAAGAGTTGTATTAGGTGAGGATGGTGGTAGGAAAGATGAAGAGCTAATTGATTGACTGGTTATAGTTTCTTCAATGTTAATACGTTTTAGAAACTGTTATAATGAATATGTATAAGTAAAACGCCGACAACATTATAATTTGTACCATTATAACAAAAGATGTTTGCATGTAAAACCTTATGTATTTCTTTTATTTTTAATCTTCGAAAATGTGCCGGTGGCCGGTCGTAGAATGTAGTAATAATGCCGCTGTTCATGATTAAAAAACGTGTGAGTGTGAGCCATCTACTTTTTTTCATTACGTGTACGCGTACGTGTACCAGTAATACTTACTCTACTTCCCATTTATAGAGCAATTCTCTGTGCATTGCAGAAGACACAGCCAGATGCGCATGAGCTCGCCGTCCCCAGAATTTCTCATACCTACAGCAGCATGACAGTACATATAATACAATTGATCTACCATAGCCAATTACGTGAATAGATCTATACATTACCATTTAGCAAATTTAACCACTCGACTATTCTGTCCTAATCGCATGGCCAAGATTGTATATCCAAAGTTATGCCAATCTACTATCAGATTGGTTTGTCGGAGCCAACAGACAAATTGCACAATCGCTAGCGTCGGAATGGCGGGCGGATTCTACGAAGAGAGTGCGTGATTTACATTTAGATTTAAATTATACCAATACCTAGTGACACATAACGCTGGGTACTGTTGATTACCTGAACAAGAACGAAATCGGGAGATTTTATGCGGAAGAGTAGGGTCCAATATAAGATAACCAGTTGGAAATATACTTTGAAAGCTGCAACTACAAGATATAACGCTTTTGGAAGATATGCGGGAAGTTTCCATGGATGAGGTATATAATGAAGTTTTATAGATGGATGTTCTATGATAGAGTTCAATGGTTTGGCACCTAAAAAGAAAGACATGAATAATTGTCGAAATTTTCGAAATTTTTTAAATCGCATAATCGGATCGTTCAAATCGCCAATACAGTCATCATAATTACCATCAAACCCCACAAAATCAACCCAACACTCATTTCTGGCGAAATTCAGAGCATGGTATTGCATTCTCGGTGACCTGCCAATATCACCCAACACCACCAGTGTAACGTGCGGTGTCCTTGGCCGTAAATTAGCATCTTGACGGAAGTTAATGTATAAACTAACACCACGAATAAATACTAACACAAACGTAAATATAGCAAGTAGTGTTGTTTCTGATATGGGTAAATCAGTCATTTGTAAAGAAAAAGAGAGAAGAGTAATGTTTTTCCATGTTGGGGGGATTATGATAAGATGTGAGATAAAATTTTCAGGGAGATCATGTGTCTATTCCTTTATTATTATATTATGAAATTCTGGGCAATAAATCGAAAATACAATTCAACTTTCATACACGATGCCATCATCAACAAGTAACAACACTATCAACTCTACCAGCGCAACTTCCTCTCCACTTAACTTTCCTCCAATTACTGAGCAACATATAAGAAACTGTTCCTTCTCCTCTTGGTATGAAAACTTCAAGAGAATCACGTTAAAGTCAAAGATAATAAAGCCATTGCCAGATGAATTTATTAAATATTTACATGCGGATGGTGTCTATTTACCAGATAGAAAGTATGTGAGATTAGCAGATTCGTAAACTGAGGTGTGGGTTGTGTGAAATGACTAATTGTTGTAATTGTGAAAGCTATTTGGAGGGTATTCATGCTGGAGAGATAAGCAGCGATGAAGAATATGGTTATGAATCACCCTTTAAGCAAACTGGGCAAAATGGAGAAGAACAAGAGGACGACGAGGAAGAAGGAGAAGGAGAGGTTGTTGTTAATTATTTATACGCTGCGTAGCATGAAATCGCGTCTAGATTGTAATGAATATATGGTAAAATTTCGAGTTTCCAGCATTATGTTGATTTTTTTTTAATGAGTATGTGAGCTGAAATAAAATCGGCAAGAGTTGTTTTTACAAGATGATTCTCGAGACGTTATTTGAAACGAACGCATATTTTATTTTAATTGACATTATAAACTTGTGAGTTGAAATCGACATGAATGCTAGAAACTTGAAGGGTTACTGTACACTCATTAGAAACTAAACAACACTCCCCGATGGGTGACTTGATGCTCACTTAATGAATTATTCACAATATTTCAAGGACATGATTTCAAGCTTTCCAGGATTAGAAAAAGAAATCTGGGATATAGTGAATGGGTTTGGTGGTGCAGTATTTCCAAAACTTAACTGGAGCTCCCCAAAGGTACCGTCCCTATTGTATCCCCTCAATTCATTGTTTTGTGCGCTTACCATTAATCGTTTAATCCATTTTCTCTCAGGATGCAACCTGGATCTCGACGACCAATACGCTAAAGTGTAATTCACCATCAGACATTTTTCTTCTACTAAAGTCGTCGGACTTTATTGCACATGATCTTGATCACGCTTTCGAAGAATGTTATTATGAGGATGAGGACGTTTCTAGGAAACTACCTTCCGACGAATTTGAATTAGTACTCCGAAAGTGGTATGACGTGGCTCCATCAATGGAGTTTCGATGTTTCGTAAAGGATAATGAGATTGTGGGTACGTATTTAAACAGCAGAGAGCATTTTAATGAAAGAATTAGCGTTTTTAAACGTTGTATCTTTTGCATTTTATTGGACGGAAAGGCATCTCACAAAGGGACATTAATTATTATGCTTTTTTGCGAGAGATTAAGGACGAATTGGAAACAAGTATCACCAACTTTTTTGAATCCAATATTAAAGAAAGGTTTCCTGATAGTAATTGTAAGTTACTATTCTCCTGTATGTTGAAAATCAATCTTTCAAAAATTTCTCAATGTATTTTGCCGTTTGATATACAGACGTAATTGATGTATACATAAGCAGGAATAGGGAACGTGTATGGTTAATGGACTTTAATCCGTTCGGGCCAATGACAGATTCTCTGCTCTATAGTTGGGAAGAGATCTTAACTCGTCCCTCATCTCCCAAGCTCCGTCTCGTCACTAGCCAAGCAGAGGCAAGTCAGTCACACAACATGGCCTACTCTGTCAACAGATATCCACGGGAAATGTTTGATTTCTCACAGGGACAGACAGTTGCCGAGTTTGCTGAGAGGTTCCAGAATGCGCTGGCTGTTTCCGGAAGAGGTAATGATGAAGAAAGTGAAAATGAATGAGATGCCTCACGGCGAAGGTACATATTTATAAAAATTATAAAATACATAATAATAAAGATATTCATGTAGCTATATACAGTGTGTTACAAAAGTTTTTGCAAAAATAATATTTATCACTACGACACAACCGTTGCTTTGAGTAATATGTAAGATACCTCGTTTAAAGTTAAAAAGGTGTAGTTTTATTGCCATTAATTAAAATGAGACGCGTTCACCATTTTTTCAATAATTGCTTCACACGTCTTTCGCATTGACTTTACTAAATTTCTTAAGTCATCATCGGGAATGGCATTCCATTCCTCAACCATAAAACGCTCTAATTCACCACGGTTTTGAGGCATTCTTTTTTCCACCTTATTCAGTCAATAACTTAATAACTTCAAAAACATTTTATTTGGCTAGACAGCTGGTGAGATTGTTATCTTGTTGGAGCCGCCATTTATTTCCCATCATTTGATAAACCTTTGGGATATGTTTTTGAAGTATTTCCACATAGAATGCGACGTCCATATTTCGAAAATAAATATAAATCCGCCTCATGCGAGAATTTTTGTTCGATCTTTTGGACGAGGGCGGATTGGTCTTTCGCCTTTATGCCAGCGTTTTATGGTGTTACGGAAGAGCTGAAGGCTTGTCTCATCCGTAATAATGTTTTCTTCCAGTTATCGTTAAGGTAATTTTTGGCCCATTCAACGCGCCTTTTTTTATGGTCTGGGGGTAAGCATTGGTATTACTAGCAGGCGTGTTGTTAATTTTTTATAATACAATTGTTATGTTTATTATGCATTTTACATGACGTGATTTGATACAAAATTGGAAGAGCTACGCGTATTTTTGTTATCGTTATGTCAATTTTTTTGTAGCATACAGCCGTCCACATCGCCTGACTTTTAAATAAATGGGCATTAGCGAGCACCTTGCTGTTAATAAAAGTTTCCTCTCGATTAACTCATTGCTGAAATATTTGTGGGTCAATCCCTTCAAATTGTTCCTTTCTTGTATATTTGCTTAACATCATTATTTAGTTTAGTCAATAGCATTTCTAGATAAAGTTGACTAATCCATTCCGGGTCGCTCTCTTGCGGAAGAACAATTACATTCCCGCCTGTTTGCTTCTCTTACTCTCTTTCCTCCAACATTTCTTATTATCCGTTGTTATCCATTATGTTATCCATATCATGGCAGCACTGGATTCATGGTGAAGAATTTACAACGAGGATGCAGACAAAGACACACCAACGCCTGCAACTGTCCCTCTACGTTATTCTCTTGCGCTTTAATCACTGTTTTTAATGAAGAATTTTGGAGAAACATGTAAGTAGTTTGACAATGAGGCATTGCTTTGTTGCAAAATGACATTGTTTTACAAATATTACTCTATTAATATTGTAGAAAAGTGCTACAAACCACAATATGTCGATGGCTGCGGATGGGTAGCGACAACAGAAACCCCAACGACAGCATCAACGGTGCAACCACCGACAACAGCGGCCACAGAAGCCCCAACGACAGCACCAACGGCACAATCCAGTTATCGTCAACGGAGACGCTAGTCGAGAGCATACGCATAGTGTATAACACTAACGATATTATTAATATCGTATAGAACGGATGTCGAATGCAAGGCGAGAAGAAAGACTGAAGGTCGACCAATTTGAGTAGGGTGTAGACTTGGAAAAAGGAAGAGAATTAATAAAGGGGTGGGAAAGTTAAGCATCACTGAATAGGAAAAGAACATCACAGTAGTAGGAGAGTTTATTTAAGGTATAAAAATAGGGAAAGGCTAAAGCGGAGCAGAACGTGATCCTGTATTTGCAGTTTTATTATTATTGGCTGCCATACAAATTTGACCAATGCAATTGCGGATCTGCTCCGCTTTAGACATGCCCTAAAAATAGCAACGAGTTTGATGATACGCGACCGTTCGCGAAGCTAGTACTACGCGAGAACTCTCCTAGCACTTATGTGATACAAGTGCACTTCTAGCCAATAAAAAAGCATGCTACAGAACTTTCAAATCAGACCCAAACCCGAAGCCAAATCAGATTCAAAGGAAACCATTGTATGGACAACTGTCGGGGTCGTCATTGCTGCTGTGGGTATGTTGTTCGATGCGGTAAGCGATTACAAAGTTATTTAATGATCATATCCTAATTAAGTACACGATTTGTAAATTTAAACGTCTCGGTTCAATCTAGAGATTAAATAGGTTTGAAACCTGAATCGACAATCAATTAGAGCATGAACAGTGAAATCAAGAAAATGAACAATCGATTCGACAAGCGATTTAGACATATCGAAGCTAAGTTGTATGGCCTGACGTACAATATATTGTTATAAAAAAGACTTTGGAATTCACGTCAGAAAATAAAGTTTATTCTTCCTTACATACAAATTTAGCTACTTACCATCATGAATATACTGTACCTACAGCTAATTGAACAATTACATCTAATGTCAAAAGATGGTAATGGCATATTCTATAGATATTATATTAAAGCCTTGTTACGATGTTCAATATCGAAAATTTTAATTTAACACAAATACCTCATTATTATCCGTATCTTGATCAGTGAATTTTGACCGTTTAATAAAAACTTATATGTAAATGCAAACTTACAACGTTTTCAACATTTTTACAGAATTGGGTATCTTCCCTAGTGCTGTTACTAATAAGATAAACGCGCTGATTTTGGAGAAAGTTTCTGTTTAGAATCATGTGCGCATGACAATCTCGATAAATTATCTCGGAAATGAGTTTCTCTGATTATTCCAAGATATATGAGTAAATTTAAAAAAAATTACACTTTTGCCAATTATAGAAAACTGAATATCTTTATGTTCTTTTCAAATCCAGTAACAATGACAGACACGCGGTATTCAGCAACGAGTTTGGGACGTTTTTAACAAAAAAGTCCAGACGACTGAAGTTTTGCGACAAATCTCATTGAAAATTAATCCATTCAAAAAATAGTGGGAAAGTTGTGCTAGAATCTTATCGATTTACGAAATTACAATCCACACAAATAATTTACAAGCAGTCGTTGATACCGCACAACTCTTTCTATGTGGACATTGAAATTTTGTCATTTTTACATCGGCAAACATGACAGAAACTATCCAACTGTGCAAGCATATGTTTAACGTTGAAGCCGCATCGTTTCCGAAAGCGATTAACTCAATTCCGAAAATCAAGAAAATAATTATCCGGCTAAATAGACTTCCTAATAAATTACCTATTAGGCTTACGGTCAAACTTTATATCTAGTTAGTCAACTGTTCTAACACCCGCAGTAGTTGACGTAATAGTGACGTAGAACTAATACAGTCAATTGTTTTAATGTCCGCAGTAGTTGACGCAATAGTAACGTGGTAATTGCGTGTTTCAATCCGAAATATTACGTGAACTCGAAAAAATAATAAAAAACTCGTTGTAAACAAGGTAACGCGCTTTACGCTTTTTACCTTGCAAAAGATAACAAGCGGACTTTTACAAATGGCATACGACACAAGCGCGCAAAATTTTTTCTCCGTTCCGAGTTTTGTTGTGTCAGCACGACTGGC
>CAJVPJ010000199.1:0-35579 GCA_910592205.1 Paraglomus occultum | reverse complement strand
GCTTTTACTGAATTTAATTTATTGAAAACCAGAAAAGCAAATGTTTCTGAAATTACCAAAGAAATTAAATCTTTTTCTATCCTAGTACTAGCCCCTCCTCCTTTGGATTGCAAAAGGCAGGAATATCTTTATCATCATATTCGCCCATTTGTTAGAGATGAATTCAAAGATATTACTTGTCCAAAGCCAGTTTATGTTGATGAGTAAAAATATTATTATTAAAATAAATTTATGAATCAAAATAAAATTGACTCTCTTTATGAATTAATCAAACAAAAATTCCAAGAAAAAGGTCGTCCACTCAAAATTATTTCTGACTGAGACGAAGTATTACAACCTTCAAAGCCTCTTATTGTCTACCAAATATCTGATAAAAAGTTGTCTTTTGCTGAATTCTTTAAGCATTTTTGAAGTAATGTGAAAATAGTCTACAAACTCCATGGCACTAAAATAAAACGATACTCTTATGTAAGTAATGACCCTGCCGAGTTAGATGACCAGAAACTAAAAAAGAGCAAAGTAGAAATGTTTGGTTCTGAATTTTATCCACGAGCTCCACTTCTTACAATAGCAGATGACTTGCTTTTGGCTTTAAAGGAAGGTTTAATTAGTCAGCTAAATTTAATTTCTTCTTATAAAAGAGGTGGCACTGGTGTTGACAATAATCCAGGAAAAGAAAAAAAGTTTGCTAATAGTTTTGGTAAGTTTCCTCAATCCAATCTTTTACTTAAAGAATTAACCATTAACTCCGAAGGAGAAGCAGTTCCTCATAGACATGAAACAATAAAAGAAAAATGACCAGACTTTGATATTTTTATTGATGATAACCCTGCTATTATTGAAGAAAGCAACAAGTTTTTTAATGATCAAAGCAAAATACTAGTTGTTCCTGATTATAAAAGCACTGAATATCTCCAAGCTCCTAATATTTATCATGTCAAGCAAGAAGTAAGTGATTTAAAAGATGAAGACTTCACAAAAGCAGCTGAGGAATACAAAGAAAAGACTAAGACAAGCAACAATAAATGAATTGATGCTAATACTAAGTCTTTTTTACTATGATTTGGGCTTACAGTGTTGGTGTTATGTGGTCTAGGTCTTGTTTATGTACTATTAAAAAGGGTAAAAAAGAAGAGATAGTAACAATTATTTGTCTCTTCAATCAATTGTTGTTGTTGTTGTTGTTGTTGTTGTTCAACTTACTTTCTTTAACTCTCTTCAAATTTTCGTTTCTTTCTTGGTTCATCATAAGTAGAGGTTAAGGTTCGTTTATGGTTTATTATTTTTCGTTCTTCCTGGTAAATTTCATAAGTGATTTTTTCCTTATCTAGATATTCCTCAAGAATTTTGGTGTCATTGATTTTAAAAACATAAGGCGCAATTTTCTCTCCTTGTTCCTTTTTTAAGATGCTTCTAATAGTGCTGTAATTCTTGGGTTCCATAGTGGATTTGATGTAAATTAGTTTCATATTAATATTTTTTATATAGAGGTAATCCTATATTAATCCTGTTATGGTTTATATTCATCACATTCTGGTATGATAAAGTGAGCATTAAAATTAACAAGTCCGTAAGTTATGAATGAGCACCATTATTACTTTTCAAAACGTCATCAGTCACACTGGTCAATTTTACAGCCACATCACAGTCAGCCTCTCATTTATAAATGTTCACTTTGTCTGGTTTTGTTGCAGTCTGCCCCATTTGGATAATTTTCTTTCTGACGTGAAAAGAAGTTTCCTATTGGGATTGGTTATTTGTAATCTCAAGTTCTGGTTATGGTAATAGTTAGAGATAATTGATGATATATACTTTTATTAATTAAAAAAACTATTTGTGGATTACAGTACTGTTGGCTGCTAACTTAATCACTTGAATGTATTTTAATGAGGGAGGTAATAGAAAATAGCCAAAGTTTAAAACGTTGTATGATTAGGTTTCATGGCAATGGAAGAATTAATTATGTGAGGGCAGTTCATAATGTTGGTTTTGTAGCACGGGAATTAATTCTATTGGCTAACAGCGTCGTTTTTGTCGCGATAATCTTACCGCGATAACTCTAGAAAGGGTAATCGATAGAAAAGTTTGTGTCGCCTGCGTGTAATGATTCGTTATCGATAGTGTAACTTCTCATTACTGTATCCAGCTTATCTCATCTCACTATTTCTATACTTTGATAAATTCGTTTTGATCGATGCAGAGACAACCTCATATTAAAGCGCATGTAAAATTACATAATATGCTGCTAAATGATATGTATAACGTACATCACACAGAAGAGCGATCGATCAACTTTTTAGATCGGAGATCTGGGAAAGAGGCAAACGCATCAATGCAGGTAGTACCGAATTTGGTGTAACTCGGACTTGGTCTCCGAAGGTTATCGTTGCATCTCTATGAAGTGCGATTAATAAAGTAATGATGTGAGTTATCATATTAATACGATATCTGACGGCGTAATCATTCTTTAGGAACGTTTGTTTGTTCTTAAGAGACTAATACCATTAAAAGACCGACCCTCAAAACTAAAAGTCTATGAATACCACCCAAGAATTCCCAACGTTTTTATTATCTCTTCCACACCTTTGCAAGCCGGAAAGACCGACGGAAAAGACGACGGCACGGCAAAAGACGAATAAGGAATTGTTGAAACATTACGGCGGCGGCGGCGGAAGAAAAGTATGGGGATATCTCTCGCTCAATACATCCCCTGCGGAGCTGCCATCCCACCGACAATTCCAAAGGGACGGACTGCAAGTTGAAAAGTCCCCCGATACCTGTAAGGACGATGGAGGAGGAACGGATGGCATGAGGGAAAGTGAAGAAGATACCGTTCCTCCTCTCCCCGGCCCCGCCAGAGGCGGCAAAACGGATGCTTCTCATCTTCGAGAGATAATCGATATGAGAACGCATATTACGGCTGAGGCAGCGCGCACTATCAAGAGTAGACAAATGCCAACATTGACAATTATGAGCAAAGTCTACTAGTGCTGTTAGGCGCTGGTCCCCCCCCCCCCCTCTCCCTTGGGGTTGGACAATGATGGGGTTAGGGACAATGTTGGTAGTGTTGGCGACGGTTACGGACATTGGTGTTGGTGGTGCTGGCTACGGACAACATGGTGGTGCTGGCTGCGGACAATGTGCTGCTCCGCAGTGTTTTACACGTTAGAACACTGATATATATACTGTACATGTAAATTATAGCGACTGGTTTTTATTATTATTTATTATTATTATTATTATCATCATTCTCATGTAAATATTATCTCAATCTTGTAAATAAAGTATCTTAAGACAGTTCGATATCATCAATCAAATCAGCGTCTGTGGAGGGGGTAATGAAATGTCTAATGAAATGTCTAATAGAAGGTCTAATGGAATGTCGCAATTCGACAATGTAATTTCAATCAACATCATCGTTTTATTCCCACGATGGGAACGTGTCATATAAAAGAAATTCTTATGTTCCAGCATAATGGGAAAACTCATACATCGAGTTTATGGCAGATAACCAGGTAACTTCATTGTTGCTCGCGGGATTGCGAAATGCTTGAGCCATTAACTAATTCTGTGCTCATATGGGGCTTCAATCAAGAATGAACTTGGCTTAAATCTAGCAAATACACTAACCACCACAGAATCATGCTTGGGCTTGCAGTCATCCGCAAAATTCTGAATTCTTATGTGAACGTTGTATCACGTATTAAGAATTTGTCAGGCTTCACTTTACGATTCACGTTCCAAAGATAGCCGTTAATGAGTTTCAGAAGCTACATTCTCTTGCAACGGGTTTGTCAAACCAATTTCAGTAAAACACGCGCCATCGCAGGTGAAGTCGGACATCTACAAGAAACAACAGTGGATGTGATGAAAATGTTGCGAGGGAGAGCTCGCATAAGTATGCGCAACTTGAAATGTCGTCAATAGACGTGAAAATGGTACAAATCTCTATCATTACGAACCATAGAGGAGAGGCTCGAATGATGAGATGGAAAACTGTTGCAAGTAAGTCATTTCAGATACAGGGTTACTATAACCAGACGTATAAGAGGCGGAGGCGTAACTTCAGAATGGCAGTACTTCTTCTGGATAGGCGTTGAGCGAATCTATTCGATCACTGGAATGCGCTAATCTACTTGCTCTGTGGTGAAGGATTGCGTACGCTGAATCTCTAATGGTAAAAGTTCGATGCATTTAATGAGCGTTGTCGTCCCTAGGATACAAGACTGTAAGTGCTCGATGAACAAAAGGCTGTATTTTACTTAACACACTGCCACTAAGCTGCAAATCTGTCACCATCACTCAGGTTGACGAGAAGAGGAACAAATACAAGAAGGAATACTTTATTCACACACAATATTAATGAAAGGTGTGAAGTGCTATCGTCTTTACGTTTCTTTCAATTGAAACGAGTTATAGGACGTATTCTTCTGGTCGTGCGCCAATTTGAAATTATTTTTTTTTTATCGGACTTCGCTCTGCGATCAGTGTTAGAGATACCATAAAGAAACGGAACGGCGACATGGAGGAACGGCGACATGGAGGAACAGGAACGGCGTAGAGGAACGGCGTAGAGGAACGGCGTAGAGGAACGGATCATTATGTTTACACATAGATGGAGGCCGTAAACTATAGCAGATGGAAGATTGTGCCCTTATTTTAACATGCAGACGTGGATATGGCGACGATGGGTCAGTCAAGTAATTATTCCAGACATAAAATACCATAACTAGACGTTTGAGAGGTGGAAGCCTAACTTGAGATTGTAATTGGCGGTTTTTCTCTGTTAAGTGTTGATTCAGTCTATTCCATCGCTTGCAAATTCCTGTGAATTTACTAACCCTGGGAATTGCGATTGGAACAGGTGACCGCAAATAGAGGTTAGAGACCGTAATCAAGTATGCTGACACCCATCCACCCCCTCTTTACTCGTGGAGAAGGCAAGATGGTAAGTGTTCAATGAACCAAAAAATGCTATATTCTATGTAACACGCTACGCTACCATTAAACCATAAAATTTTGTCACCATCATTTAGCGCTGACGGGGGATGAACGGATACAAGACTAAAGAACATCATATTCGAGCAGCACTATGGATGGGATACTTTACTCTGTCGATATGAAGTACTGTCGTCTGTTTCTTTCTGTCAATTGAAATGGGTTATGACCCGGTCGCGTAACCAAATTATTCATATCAGGCGTCGCTCTGTTAGAGATACCGTAGAGGAACGGTTATCATAAATTCTTTTGGATATGGACGTCGACTATAATAAGACGTTGTTTGTCAGAGCTCTTGTTTTAGTATCGGAACACACCCAGAAGGGAATAGTGGATATGAAGACGATGGATATGTCAAGTAATTTATTTGTAGAGGTTGAAGCATAGCTTGGGAATGTAATTAGCAGTCAGAGTTGTTTTGGTAAGCATTGGATCAGTCTATCCTATCGCTCGAAAATCTTGTGAATCTACTAATACTGAGAATTGTAATTGAAATAGGCGATTGATACGGATATCGATTAGACCTTACAATTAAAGAATCAAATATGCTGACTTCTTAATGACTCCCTCAATGAACAACGATGATTCGATTAGTGTCTGGTGCCGGGAATGATAGAACGGGAATGCAAAATGGTAAGTGTTCGATGAACAAAAAGCTGTATTTTACTTAACACCGCTAAGCTGTCACCATCATTAGGCTGACGGGACATTCGAGCAGCATATTGGTTTGGATACTATGTTCGGTCGCGCGCGGAATACAATGAATGATATGATGTCCCTCATAATCAAAAATGTCAGTTCATTCAAATGATAAGAGAAATGAAGAAATGGAAGATATATTGGTGTGGTGTAAAACGGGTGTATGTACTGTGCTTACAAGGCACGGATCGGGCAAGGCTATGTATTTAATTTGCCAACGCCGAGTTCTTTCCATTGTTGACATAAATTTGGGGGGTTTTCCTTCCCGTCTGCTGCTATGAGCTGACAGGCCTGAGAACCACGATGGCATCGAAAACATGGAATTTGGATGAGAGGACAACCGTGGGTTATGGAATATAGGTGCGTTCACATCAGAAACATTTACAACCGACACTTCACACATCTAGTCAACTCATGCGATTTCTGACAGTAACTATCGTTTTGATTCTCTAACACGTAGAAACTTCCGAAACGGTTGACTGTTGAAAGACCCCCACGTACAGCGTAACTATGATAAGGCGCATGCGGTCACTTATTATCAAAGAATCGACCTTATAAGCCGAGATTCAAAAGAACTAATCGAAACGAAAGAGATTTTTGCTAATATTCAGATTAGCGAATTTAATGGTACATAATATAATCAACATGCTTCGTGCACCTTTCAACCAAGGTGCGTGATTAAGTGTGCTGAGAATTATTTCGTTCAAATTCGGGACTAATGGATTAAATACCAAAGATTGATATCTTTATTGAGTCTTAAGTTGAATTACACATGAATAAGCCATAGAAGTATTGTAACAGTATTTAAAAGAGAACGAGATGAAAAAGAAATATATTTTCGAAACATCTGTTGACAAACAACCAACTTCAATAATAACAAACACCACCCGGGCCCGGATATTTTTCTTGACAGTCATGACTATTGAGTCATCCTGCCTGTAACCAAGTTTGAGTCTCTGCTCGTTCCAATTTTCCTCTTCTTCCCTCAAAAAGCCAAAAGGCTATATTCGTCCATTCTTCTTTTCCTCGGTCGCAAACAGGAGTATTCCACATGTGGTGCAGAATCCATATCGACGATAGCAAGCCCACCGGTAACCGGATCAACCATCGGAACCATCTTTTGAACTGATGATTCCTCGCTTGTGTCGGGAGTGAGTATTTTCGCGAGATAAAAGGTTTCCACTTATTTCTTTGCTAGACCGCGAGGTGAAAGGCTTCATCCTTATCTTCACAAGTTTGGGATATTGCTGCAGGTTTAGCACGTGGGTAAGCTTATGAAAAGGACGGTAATACTTTATAGCACCCCTTCCGAGACTGTAGCATATATTGAAGAAGAGAGCTTTTCTGTAATAACGGACCAATCTTCGTTGAGCTGTGCAGCTAAAAGTCTTGGCAGATTGTCTTCCTGAAAAGTTATGCCATGTATAAGTAAATGCAAACCGTATAAATATGAATACAGGTAAGTATTGTATTTTCTTACTTCGCTGGTCCATTGGGGTAACAGCAGCTGGCGCATAAAAAAGTTTGCGAGCTAGCATACAAGCAAAAGACTTGGGCCATTCTTATTGATTCTACATACTTATCACGTGTTTCACGTGATAAGTATGTAGAATCAACGACGCGCATTCATGCCCACCGCAAAAACCTGTGGCAATGTCATCTTGCAATGGAAATCTGTTGGTTTATTCGGATGGAGTGACTAGCGTAGGGGGTGAGTTAAGAAACTTATCGTCAGATGAAATTTATATCAGAGCATTACAAACCGCATGTAGTGTACCAATAAGTTTATCGTCAATTTTTTAAACTGCAGAGAAACAACGTATTGGGTTCCGAGGTCAGAATTGGATGATCGATTGTTTGGCCGACAGTGTAGAAGAATAGCCTTTTACAGAAACATCGGAAGACTCTTTCACACATTTTATTGAATCTAGAATGTGCATACGTGAATGTTGACATGAACTATTCCGGTATTCATGATAGCAAATGGGACGGGTGTGATGGCGATGGTCCAGGCATGTTATTTTTGTTAGGCGATATGTACTGCTATAAGTGTTGTTGTGATCATTCAATAACTATTCCCTCAATCGGCCAATGAAATGCAGGCAGGAGAAGTAATGGGATGTTTACTCGCAGACTGACGGGATGGTTTCCATGCACAATATATGACTCATCACGTATTACAGTCTTGGCTGAGTCGATAAAAAGACAACGTGACATGTACGACAATTGATGGCGAGACTCGTGCGGTATTAGTCAGAGTTTCATAGCCCGCTGGATATCAGAACTGATGCTTTACTGGATAATCTGTTATTATGAAAAATAACAATTGTGTCTAATGAAAGTGGTGCGTATGTATGGGAGCATTCACTCAACAGCATCTAACAATACTAACTCGTTTGCACCGAACATTCTACCATGCCTAGAACATACTTAAGTTTCCCCGATGGGGGTATAGTGAGTTGGTTGTACGCACCATGGATCACATCTGAAATAGTGGTTATCTCGAAACAATTATATCGACTCCTGATAAGAACATGCCGATCCTTGGGTGGTTATTGCAAACTGGTGAAAAGAGATGACCGGCTGTCAGACGTTATTAGTAATAGTAAAGATATTCTCGCGGAATATCTTCTCATCGCTGTCACTGTTCAAAGACATAATTTGACATCCTAATATTTCGCACATCATGAATTATCAGTATTGAATCAATGTAAGACAACCAATTATTTTACTAGTTCTATGACTTCATGTCTAATTTACATAATATTGTAGCTTCTGATGGTGAATTACATGGACTAACTTTGCTGTATTTGATCCTCAATATATTCACTCCCTGGCAGCTTGCTTAGAAAATTGGTAATAATAACTTGTAAAGTTCGAATATTAATATTGATTTTTGCGGCAAAGCCTTACATAATTCGTCTGATATGTTTATTATATTCCGCAGTTACACGGCGTGTTTATTTACCAAACAAATTCTATATTTAGTGGTAAGTCAAAACAACACGTCCTTTACCAGAACGCTTCTAGAGTTATGACGTTCGCAAGGACACCAATGAATATAACCCATGAAGCAGACAGTACTTGGTGTTCAGACTTAACAAGGAACTGGCAACAATGCAGCAGAAAGTCCTTCCTTGGCCTGCGAAGGCGCCAGCCACGCCGCCCTCCAGTTTCCATTCCGTGTGAGAAGACGAGCAAGAGGGGTTTGATGGCAACTACCCAGAGATAGCAGCATCTCTCCGAATCGTGTGGCTGTTTGTCGGCTTCCCGGCAACAATAAAAACATTTTTGTTTAGTCCTTATCGCTAGAACTAATACGACGTCGCCCCTTGTCGGTTACAACTTTTATTCGGAGGGGAGGCAATCCCTATTACGCGTAATATGTGGACCGCTGATGGAATTAAGACACTTTACTTGATGAATGTCTTCCACCAACTACAGAAATTTTGGAATGACATGATGTTAATTGCAAAAGACGGTGACAGAGAGTATACTTGGAAATGTTCAAAAACTTCTTGCACACAGAGCCTATACTTTATTTGCCAGCGGCATCGCCACACGCACATATTAATACGAAGTTGACACAAAACAATAATAATAATCAACGGTACCTGCCTGAGTATTAGAATCGAGCGTGCGCCAAGCTTTTCAGGAACCGGCAAATCAGATGAAACCCAAGCGTCTTCCACAACCTGTTCGAGAAGAATGGGAAAAATTCGTGCGGGCATTTAAACGTCATCGACTAAATGGAAGTACACAAGCCTAAGTCCTGGCAATATAGAAGACAGTTCACAGCAGTCATAGTGTGGTAAAATACCCTTCTTTACTTGTTTTTATTAATTTAGTCTGAGCCAGTGTTCTGGCAACTATTTTTAAATCAAATGACATGCACCGAAGAAATGGGCATTTATTAATTTGTCAAACACATTTTCCTAAATTATCAATTTATTGTAAAAGTATTCTATGATAATAAAAGAGTAAGAGTGATTGTTGGTAAAGCAATGTTTAGTCAGTATACTATTCTATTATTGTTCTCTACAATCTTATTATGACAGGTATAATTTATCGAACAGTAAAGAAGCCTTTCCACTTCATATCTATTTGACAAAAGCTTATTAGCCCCTTTAACTTACATAAATTTGACCTTATGAACAAAATACAGTCAACCTCCCATACCAGGATACATATTAATATACAGTCACACTGTCAGGAATGACCAAAACTAGTGAGTTTAAGGTCAACTTGTGGTCATGTGGTTCAACCAAATGTTAAAGTTATGCAATGTTTTGTCACTACTTCGCTGCAACAAAGCTCGAAACACATGATAATAATGAAGGCTGTAGTTGGGTGTCATTATTACGTTGCTACGCCAAATTTTAGAGCACTGAATATAGTACCCCCTTGAATAGTACCCCCTAATACTAAATTAAGACCCGGGTACAATTCAAGAATTTTTGACGAAAGTTTTTGAAATGTCAGTAGGAATTTTATTATTTACCAATGATATGTACCTCAGTACAAAGCCATTCATCGATGTACTATAACTTGATAAAGCGTAATAGTAATAAACGCATACAATCAACGAAAAAAAATCACTGTCTCATAATCAGTCAACGAGATATCAACAGCTTCGATTTTTAATCAACCAAATTCTAGTGATCGAAAGAGAGATCGAACTATAACAAAACCATTCTGCGGAACGTACACTGCATACCTTCCCGATATAAAATAATTGACAAGTTTTTCTAAAGCATTTCAACTTCGGCGCTATAGTAGCTCTTTTCACATCGCGTTAGCTAAGAAGTAATGAACTTTAATATAATAAAATTGACCAATCACATCACTTTGTGAAGAAATTTCAAAGTACCTCCTAATATAGTACCCTCTTCCATACACAGTACCCCGGGTACATTCCCCCGAATATAATTCAAAAACTTGAGGTGTTCTAGATATATACCCGGGGTTCTATATTCAGTGCTCTACAGTAATTGCAGGCATTATGACACACTATCATTACCTATATACAGATATATGACTGCTTTATATATATGGGGGAGGAAACTACTATAAAAATTCGGGTATTAGTATGGGTAATAATAACAATCTTAGACAAGAATTATTCAATATTTACATTTGATACAGTGACCTTGAGAACTTAGTAAATTAGCAATAAAATCAATGTTTATAAAGTTTATGTTAATATTATTTAATTTGAATACAGTGAAACCTCTTTATACTGGTCAGCTCCGTCCACGGGGATTTTTGACCGGTATCGGTATGAGGAAGACCGGTATAAGGTATAAAAGGCAAGTAATACAAGAGGTGCATATAAGGATAATCCATTATGTAATAACAGGTTTATTCAATCTTTGTCACAAAGTGATCTAAAACTTCTTGCCTAAGGTTGTTCATTCTGCTTAACGTTGTAAGCGCAGTAAGTTATCCACGTCTTTTTGTGTGATGAATGAATTAACTGCAATTCGATAATGAGAACATTGAGAATTTCTTACTTTAAATTGACAAATTTTTTTTTTCTGCAAAGCAGTGAGTGAAACTCTGGACTTTTTTGTATTCGTTTGATTTATTGATTGGAAAGAACGTTTTTTACGTGTCATGGTAGATAAAAGAAAGTAAAAGTGAAAAAAAGAAATTTATTTATTGTGTTACTATTACATGATCAACCGGTATAAAAAGGAAAATTTCATATATTTTATAATAACATGACGAAATTTGTCCAGCAAAATTTCGACCGGAGCCATTATTATTATAGCCAATTTAATTAATGATGACCGGTATATAAAGGGAAATTTCATATGTGAAAATCCGTTCCTGAAATTTTGGCCGTTATAGAAAAAACCGGTATAACCGGGGGACGGTATAAAGAGGTATACTAATATTAATAATTATGATAACCATTAAATTAGTAATACATTAATTAATAATGGTTTATAAAATTTGCATTTAATAATAATTTTGATACACCATTTAATCCGCAAAGTTGGTTTACGTTTAAGTCCCGAATTATTCATGTGGATTACGTGGTCTCGGTCTCTCTCGGCCGGGAAAAAAGGGCACCGAAAAGAAATGTTTGACAGGAAACCTTTGCGGCATTTGATTTTGTAAATTTGGATATATTGAAAAGGTATTGCACAGCACTATGACTGCCGTGAACTGTCTTTCGTTGTGACTTACGTTTTAGCTTTCCATTCCCCACAAAATTGCGAGGCTTCAAATACTTCAACAAAAAACTGGTCGATAGATCTCGATACATTATAGTGACATTCGGCATCCGACACGAATGAACGCATATTGTGAGGCTACTATTATCGCGTCAATCTCATATTAATGTCTTTAAAAGTTTAGTTTTTTCTTAACACAACCACGGGTCGCAGCCTAAGTTCGAACGAAGGAATATCCCATTTCTTCCCAGCAACAATAAAGTTCTGGTCATCAGACCGATCTGAGATCTGATATTTTCTCATTGATTCATTCATACAGATCTCTTTCTTCTATTAATAAGAAGAGTAAACCGTGTGTGCATTTTGCACATTGTGAGTAGTGAGTTCGTCGTGCGAGTGAGTTCGTCGTGAGGAGTTCTGATAAATTGGGCTCTTGCTGTATATCACATTCATGATTGACCTCATCTACAACTCGTCGTGCTGTACATGGGCAAGCTCAAATCTTATAATGGGAATGAGCGTGTCATTACAAAGTCCCCGTAATTGGATAAAAATAAAGGTCGTATAATTTCATTGATAATCCCATACTGCGTAATGAGGATTACTTTCTTTGAATTGTAGCGGAGGGGGGCGTGTATACCCAAAACAGCAAGAAAACAGTAATCTGTTTTCATTGCTTTTGGTAACAATGTCTCTTCTCTGCTCAATCTCGCTTCTGTGCGGTAGCCGGCAAGCTTTACCATTCCTTTCCTTTGCCTTTAACAATAAGCCATAATCCCTTCAAAATTGGAGGATGCGTGGCTGAAACCGTCACAGGTCGGAAGGACTCTGCTGTTATTGAACGTTCATCACGTTCCTTCGTTATTGTCCCTTGTTGTCTGAACGCCCAATTACCGTCTCTTGGGGCAACTAGTATTGGATCGTCGTCCTTGCAGCTTCGTGGTTTATTTTATTAGCGTCCTTGCGAGCGTAATAATAATAATCGTTGTCTACTGAAAGTGGTTTTTTGTTCGTAATAACAATCCAAAGGTTTGTTCGACGTGTTTGTTTTGACCTTGCCTAAATATAGCACGACAAACATTGTGTAACTAAACTAGATGGAATATCAAATAACTTGAAATGATCATGTGATAAATCAGATAGGAGAAGACGGCATTGATACCACAGAGTTCATGAATCATCTCACAAGATTCGATGCGTTCGACTCTTGCAAACCATAAATCAACTTCTAAGCATTATCAATTCTAAGCATGCTACAAGGGAGATCGATCCTTGTGAGTACATGAGTATATGGCGTGTATAAGGACAGACGTGTTCGTTCATCTATGGAATGTTTCAAAGTCATTATGTGTCTGGGAGAAGTTTTTTGCGTCAAACGTTGAGATCAGCAAAAAAAAGCGACCCCTTAGTTTATTGTGCTTGTATTAACCGCTTGCTTAATTCTGTGCAACAGTATCTCAAAATCACCGCGGGGACGCTTCTTAATATCAAGGCACGGTTTTCTGCTCACAAATATCTCATGACCACGATGAACGAGACATAATTGGGTGAAGACCGCGATTTTTACAAAGTTAGTCCCTTATCTTGGAATGTGGGAAGATAATTGTAATTAAGTTACAATATAGATATGGTCGATGAAGTCACAGAACAGCAGAATAATTGGTTGTCTTACATTGATTTCAATGCCGGTAATTCATGACTATCCGCGAAAAATATCTTTCCATCATTCAAGCATACTAGTCAATTTCGGATACTCTACTGGGCGATCGCAAGTGCGGTTTCATCGTCGTTGATGTATCAGTTTTAAGCTCCATTGTATAAATTATGTCTGACAGCTGAGCATCAATTGTCGTATACTACCTACTCAAAAGTCGCCGCGCTGTCTGCTTATGAATTCGTGAAGGTTAAACCAAGATTGTGATACGTGAAGAGCGATACATCGCCCGCGGAGACAACCCCGTCCGGACAGTCATCATGTAGGTAGTTAACATTCCATATCCCTCGGGTACAGGAACATAATTCTTGGCGTGAATTAAAGTTCTACGTCCTGCATTGACTGATACTCCTTTTTAGACTGTAATTGAGGGAATAGTTATTAATAAATAATTGTTCGTTGTTTGAACCCATCACAACTATGCCTATAATATCCCACCTTATAGAAAATATAACGAGCCAGGACCACTGCCGTCATATGTATCCCGTCTGCTATCACGAGTAGCTCATACCAACATCCATCCACGCTTTCTGGACGCGAAGAGAAAACTTCTGATGTTTCTAATGTTATTGTAGAAGCACAGATTCGGGAACATCTCCTTATTATAGTCGACGTCTCACACTCCACTCTTCCGACTCGATCGGCCCCAACTCATCCACTCACACATCAACAACCGCTCTTCCGGCTCGATCTGTCCCAACTCATCCACTCACACATCAACGACCGCTCTTCCGGCTCGATCGGTCCCAACCACACATCAATAACCACTCTACTCTCCAGTGCAATTACTGTCGCCGACTCCTCCCATCCCCATTAAGCTTTCTGGAATATAGTGAGAACGCTCCAACATCAACCGAAGAATTAGATACACCCGAGTTTTTTCAACATAGCAAAGAAAAATATGAATCGGCCAAGTCGGAAGTAAAGAGACAAAAGAGGCGAGGCGAATATCGGTCTGCGATAAAGGCGAGTATCTCGCATGGTCAGCCTGATAACCCATCTCTAACTTTGCCTGCAATATTAAGACAAATTATTCGATGAGGGATAAAGTTACCATACAATGCTCTAATATATAGTTTCATTGAACACCAAACTTACCCCGCGCTGATCACTTCATCCGGGCAATCGAAGGTTTACTTATAACAGCATATTCTCTCGAGTTCCAAGACACATAGTTCTACGGCCTGCATTTTCAGACTATAATTAGCCACCTGAGAATCATCAAAACAATACCTACAGCAGCAATATCTCGCTTATAGAAATACAGCATGCACGTGCCTGGGTCATCCATCCCGTCTGCTATCACGAATAGCTTATACCAATATCCACCTGCGCTTTCCAGATTCAATAAAGTGTGAAGAGAGACTTCTGACGTTTTTATAAAGTGCAAACTCGAGGATGTCTTGCCATCAAAGTAGACAGCTCTTTGTGTGATAAATGCGAAATTCCTACACGGTCAGTCAAATACCCGATCCTCTAACTTTGACCTCTGCAATATCAAGACAGGAATAAATTAATCTGATGAGTAATAAAGTCTTTTGCTGTACGACACGCGATTGTAATGTATAACTTCCCAAACTTACTCCGTGCTGACCTCGTTCTCCCATCCGAATAGACCAATGAATTTCCATTCGTAAGATGGCGTTGTCACGTCTTCCTCGCTTCACTTACAGATTTCTTGGCGGGACGGTTGGGGTGAGTTCTAGCCCGATAGCAAATGAAAAATGCCTCGATCATCCATTTATCGCAGCAACAAAAAAACCCCCTCGTCGTTTGGCATAATTGAGTTCTAAGGAACAGGTATAATTGTAAACGATATGTAAATAATGCGTCCAAACTCATGGGATTTGAAATTGCTCACAGTCAGAAATAATTGAATAATAGAAGATGGGACCGCAAAATACCCAAATTTACTTTTCTTACTATGAATGCAGTTCTGTATCCTACCAGGCGTGGATAATGTCACAGAATGTGCTTGTAGCTGTGCCATGAAATTGACCGCGCCGTCTCAGAATCAAAGCCCTAATATGAAGCATTAATCATACGCTCGCGTGCGTCGTTACAAAATTTACCTATTTCTTCGCCATTAATCTCACTACTTACCATACAAAGCCATCCATCCATAAGTGTCCTATGGTCAAGCCATAAATTTATATTTTCATCTTTGATTAAATGTGCAGACCACGATTGCTCGAGTTCAACATCAAATGGATCGGGCCAGTTGCACGTTCCTGAAACTTTCAGGCGGGTAAGTACTAGATCGGCATCGTGCAGGAGAAATATTATATTTTTTGCAAATCAGTCATCAAATATATTTAATGCATTCTTGACGACCGACATGGTTAGAAGTAATCTCTGATCAATCAATCTGCTTTAGGCAATTCAACTCCGCTCTCATGATGGAGTACCTATAATTCCAACACGCTCAACACATACCAGAACGTCATAATAGCTCACCAGATCTCGTGCTCTACTCACGTCGGACTAGTCGCCGAACGATCTCTTGAACGAATATGTGAGTCTGCGTAGCCATACTTTAAGCTCCTGATCTCAGAGGGGCCTGCTATCATTTCTTTATTTACATATTGTATGCATCGCTTATCGATCTATGTTTATATGAACTTTATATTGTCGTTCCTTTTTCTAGCGCAACAGTTATCGGCGCGGTACTAGCTGTTCATTATTACCTTCGTACGATAGAATGGTTTACCAAGTGTGGCACCAACATATTCTATCTTTCGAGACAGCGCAACCGTCCACCACCATTGTAATCACACGACGAGAATCTCGTAAAGCAGGCCAATCGACACGTATCTACATCAAAAATCAATCGCCTCTTGGGTGCTCCGAGTACAACTGATAACACAACTACGCTCGTCCGTTCAACGAAATGTAAAAACATTCTGCCACGTAAGTCTTCTAGAAATGAAATTTTATCGAACGCCTGAACCATCAATCATTACTCGTCAACTTTCTTGCGTCCATTTCCCGTAGTCACGGCAACTGATCTGGCCTTTTACCAAGACGGCATGATGATAGCTAAGAGAACGATTATGAGAGTTAACAAGGAAGACTATTCTCGGGTAAGACTGATCGTTCTATAGAAACCGGATGGTCCGACCATAGTTATTCGATATTCGATCGTCTGTGGTTATCTGACAGCGTATATTGTTTAGTTTCATTCGGTTGGGAAGTTTCCAGTTTCGAATGTCGGTTGCGGCTCACAAAGCAAGATCGAATCGATGGGTCCAAGAGCACTGATAATGGACTGCCGGGGTTGTCGGATATGAGGTCATATGGAATGCGAGTCTTGCTTTACTCCGTTTCATAGTGATTGTATTTATTATACCCACTTTTGAAATACCACTAATTTTTTAATACTCCCTTCTTTAAAGATTCGCAAATCTCGCGTTAATTGTCTGGCTCAGTTGAGCATTCTTTTACGTCTTTGGATATTGCGCTAGCGAAGAAAATTAACGTGTGGCATATTTAAGTAAATTTTATTTGAAGACTGTAAAGTCGGACACAATATTGAAGGACGATTCTGTAGGCAGTCAAGCACGTATTATAGCAATTTGCTAGCATGCTTTACCTGGGACATTCCAGTGAGAAACGCGAACAACATATCTTGTAAATGTATTCAGCTGTCTATATTAATATAGCAACTTATCTTGTAAAAGCATTGGAAATAGTATTGATTCTTGTTTTGATTCAAGTTTTCGACAATCAGTTTATTTTCAATTTCCATATGATCACATCTTTGAAGACTAATCTATTTGTGAAATCACTCTCTATGTGAGACCATAAGATCCGAAACATCTTACTATTTAAACAAAAGAAGAGAAAGAACATATACAATGGAAAGTTAACCGATTTGTAAATCGCACCGAGGCAGACAGTAACTGTCAAGTGCCTCGGATTGAAGATTTGCCCATTGCTCTGCATGGGCTGCATTGATCCTAGGATGGGACGGTTGAGCCAGGACGTTTTAATTTTTCGCCCTGGCATCCGGATCTACGTATCGGGACGCTTCGTGAGAATTTGTTGTTCGGTCCTCCAGTTCGGATCTGCCAAGGCGTTCGAAGGTTGCTGGCCGTTTATCCCGCGATAAAATAATTCTTCGGTCAACGCCCAATCCGTAGTTTCGTTTAGCGAGGGAGGAGGGGGGAGCGGGAGCACACCGTTTCGCTGGTCAGGGCCAGGGCCAGGTTCAGAGTCAGAGTCAGGATCGTATAGAATCTGACGCATGACTTTTGTGTTTTGCGGTTCACGATTCCGTGAACGTTGTTGCTCATACACGATGCGATGTCATGTATGTTGCCATTGCCTGCTGTATATGTTATATGTTGTCATTTTGTAAGTTGTCATGTTAAAAGAACGGTTTAATACATAGACCTGGCCTTTATTTATTAAAATGTGTATTTAATTATTTAAGTATGAGGTTTTGTTGAAAACCGCGATTTACACCTAGTGACGATGAAATTTTAGGCAAGCAATGGCAACTGAACAATGTCCTCTTTGCTTAATCCCTGAACGATATATAAATACTAGCATTCATTGATCGCTCCAATGATTGTAGAACATTCTCTGCTGTATTACACGTTATGCATTATCGATTATGGGAATATTTCGCAAGATGACAGTGCTACACGGTATGGTCGACCTGCCGATATCGATATCGATACCTGTTTTCAATACCACCGGGTTGTTTCACAACAAAAGACAAAGAACTCGCATGTTGTGTACAGTATTAAGGATAAACCATGTAATACAAGTTTTCAGGTCATGAGAAAAAAAAACGCAATAAATGGTTACGCAAAATATGCCGTCCTCTTTGATGGTGATGACGTATGGTACGCTTAAATGCCTATTTGTATGTAGACTATGGAGAATGGCAAACGTAAAGTTAGTACAATTGTATTAAAAACAGTGAGATAGCTGTTAGTGTCATCTAAATATTATCCTCGGGTTGAGCATACTTCTTAAATATCTGCCAATATAGCTCACATATGAAGTCATTGTAACAACCAATAAACGTTTGTACCATCTAAAAATATATACGCCCCAAACTTTAGTTCAAAATGTAAAAGTAGATTTCTGTCTATCGCTATGTATACCAAAGTCCGAAAATAGCTAAATCTATAAAAACCTTAAATTAATCAACAATTGTTATTGCTCAGCCACACCTCAAGAAAAGCTTGATAACCTATAAAAATCTCTCTGGTCGAACGAGTAACATTCACAGCAGAATGTCCAGCAACAGCTTTTCTAAACCGATGGCCATCCGACCAAACAATCTGGTTTTCTCTCCCAAAATTACACTCAGAGAAAAAATGTCTTATATTTTCGATGAAAGCCCCTTCTTTTTGTTATTGAACAACAACCTCCCTCGCACATTGGGCTCGTACAGAGTTGATATCGCCACAAAGTAAGGATTGGATTGGTTCTGTGCGTTCTCGCGCATATAAATATCTATATTATTTTTTAACTCTTTAATCTATTACCATTCAGATGCAAAATGCTTTGTGGGCCATGTAAATAAATGGTTACGAAAGATTGGTAAATATATAATTCACGTAATATTTCCCGAAAAACGGACTTTTTTAATAATTGGGAATGAATTTTTTTCTTTTGATCTCACAGGTCTAGTTGTTGCAGGTCCTCTCGACACGGCGTGAAACGAGGAAAACAATACGTCACGCCGTGTGAGGAGGCTCTGGAGAATATTATACAAAGTTCCTCTATGATTTGGTAAATATTATCTCATACGCTTTCTTTTTGACAACGTGGACTTGTAATAATCGTGAATGACATGTTTCCTAATCTCAGACGAGCCTCTTCGGCTAGAACAATAAATCTCCCTCGCAGGCAAATGGTGGGGTGGGGGTCTATCTGCAAGCATCGTCAGCCTTAGTCCAATTAGACATGAGCTGCCTACGTCGTTTCATCCATTTTCATATGTAATATTAAGCATAAATGAAGATATCTTTAACCTCAGACAAATTGGTTGGGATGGGGGGAAGGGTGTAAATAATTCATGTCTAGAATGTCCACTTCACTTAAAATAAACATATGCTTTTCATTATACGATTTGTTTTCTTTGAACATGTATACCTTAAGAACTATATCGGCATATGACGCGGATTGACGATAAACATTATGTAGACCATTGTAAGCCATCCCACTCGTTGAGATCGTAAGTCTAAAGCTTGACTCGTATCATGGATCACGCGTTCAAAGTTGTGTCCTTCTAATCATTCAATAAAACAGCGTATTCCGATTGCAATTACATTGACCACTTCAATGCAACAACTATAAATATATGTTCGGACGTTAGGCCTTGACACATTTATCACGTATCACTCTACCGCCCGTTTTTACTCACCTGAGACACGAGTCAAGTGAGCAGTCTCTACTCTGTTAAACTCGTTCGCTGTCAGTCTCTATCGTAAAGATTTCTTACGTCCCTTGACGTCTTGACTCTCATTGTTAAATTGAGAACCACTTGAAACGCCCTAGACAGAATCGAAGTTATTAGAAGAGCGGCTACACACCTCAATTAATCGTTTCCCACAATCAATACCAAAAAGTGTAATTATTCGACAAGAAAGCTTACCAATAATACATGCTGACTGTTTGTCAGAGCCTTTATCTATCCGGGTATTTCTTCCACATTCCCGTCGAAACTACCTCAACCCGGGGAAAATATCCGTTTACCATACCAAGCAATATCAGATAATTTGGACGATCATCCCTACTTAGATAATAGTAAAAGATATAGCCAGTGGGGAAGCGGACAACGTCGAAGAAAGCAGTGCAAGGAGGCAAAGGGCAAAAGCAATTGAATGACGAATAGTGACCGTGATGCAAAAGACGCGACCAGGACAACCTTAAAACTCTGGCATTGACGTAAGTTCGAATCGGATGTCGGAAGATGATGATGCTTATGAGATAATAATAAGCAGCACGTGTGTGACGTATTGGTATCCCATTCGTACGAACGTTCTATATATCCTCGTTACTCCAGAGTTTTGAGAAGCGAGATGCTTTCCGAACTGTCATAGTTTCTATTAGACGTACTCTCACGCCAAAATGTCAAAGCATCGAGGGTGGGCAATCAATAAAAATACCCGTATGTATTGTCTGTACTGTTTCAATCAACCCAAGGTTCAGCGCGCGCCCAATCTACTCAGTTTCCGCTCCAGATCTCGCTTCCAGTTCGACTGCACAATACGCAATCAACCACGCCAATAGTCACTCTCTCTCTCCCAAACTCTTTCCACTCGCTCACATATTTTCACACCGCGAAGGTTGAGCACGAGAACCGACACTGAAGATGATAACTGCATTTATTGTTTCAAGGTTTCAAATTCTTCACCCCACTTTGTAGTCGAGACTTGATCCCGTTCACGGTAGCGGTTGGCGAATTATTGGGCGGTGCGGAAATGGGATGGGATGGGATGGGATGGGATGCTATCATTTGCAATATTAATTATATACCATGAGAGTCGTTGCAGAGAGTACCAAACGTTCACCAGAACCCAAAAATAATGTTGAATAAAATGCCTAAATATTGTATCCGCGTAGAATATCTGTTAGGTGAAAATGCAACAGTCGGCGATGACGTGCCTTTCTATTTTTCTCATCTAGATGACCCTTTCCCTTATATCCGTTTTTCGATCTTATAGCAGTGTAGTGTCCCGAGCTATCGAATTTACAAGTCAATTCTCTGTTCACAATGCCTAATGCATAGTGCATTCTCTTCTTCGCCATGCCAGGCTCATCGTCTACATATTCAGTAAACCCGTTTTTCCCACATACTTTTATAGAATCTCTTGCGCAAGTCCTCATCGTATCTTATCTACTTTTCTGATACATGACCATTCATAATCCTACCCTCGTACTGATTGACCTATTCCATATAGAATTGTACATGTCCGATTGAAATCCGTATCCAGACTTCTTGCCAATTGTTCAAGAAGTGTTGATCAATAACAAATTTTGTTACTATTAGACGGTTCAATACGGTAGTTATTGTAGCCTTCTTGCCGGCGAAAATCGCAGTCTGTCAACGTTTCTCTAGTTTTTCACCCCTGTTTTTATTAATCATATCCCTAGTATTCCTACTACGGAACGCATCAACGGGCCCCATCACCATCGAATTATCATGACTTGTTAGCCCTCTTCGTAACTGATTCTCCAAGTTAGATAGCTGTGCAGTTTCATAAACTCCGTCATGCCCGTTGCTGAAGCACATGATATATCGAAGCTGAAGATTACCGGATGTTTTCTTTCTGGGCAATTTTTCCCGACCTCATCTCCCGAGTAAAAGCATTACCTCTCTCGTGATATCCTCAATTGATTGCTTTCACGTCTCTACTTGTCGCAGTTCTGAATCATCAAACGCGCGAGCATTGCGTCTGAATATACAATTCAATATTGTCTAGACGAGCTTTGAATTAGTTGGTGACAGAGTGGTATTGTGATTCTAACGATTTCGTCATTCCGAAATTGTCTAATTTCTTATAGCGACTCCATACATACGTATTACGCAGTACTTCTACCATGACATTTTTCCCGCAGCATCCATTCTCGTATGATGAATAATTACTGCTGCTTCTTTTGGTTCAAGCCAAAGTTCTTGACGTATTAGTATGTATGCCATCATCAGTTTTTGATTGGTTTGGTGTATTTGAAAAAGAACGTTTAATTTATTGTTACTGACGTCAAAATTTTATTGAATTTCAAGTTTCACATGATTAATTTCAGCAACTTTATTATCACATTCTAAGCTACCGTACAGAATAAAAATCAAGTAATGGAACTCTTAAGCCTATTCCTATTATTTGCATACCCATCGTCTAGTAAGTACGCTTTAATGCCGCCCATCAGTAATGTTCATTGGGACGCTGGACCAAGTTCGACCATTATTGTATTTACTCCTGGTCTTGTACCTGATAACGTCTAATTTTATCACTTCCTATTCATCGAGCAGAACTCGATTCTCAAACGGTCCGTTAGTTTCGAACGTACATTCCAATTGAGATAAATAGACACTCTTTCTAGTTATTACGCGTCGGTCTTTTTTGGTCGATCGATAGTCAATCTGATCCGAGTATTACAGCGTTAGCAATTGGAATGCCTGAATCTTCCATGATCGCAATAAGTGTAGCAGTAATTATATATTAACTGTACCCATCATAAAGTAAGTATAATATTCCTTAATTATGAATGAATAGATTGTTAAAGCCTAAGTATTTCATTGTGTCGTATGTGGCAGCAACAGCAGCAGTGTCTCTTTGTATGTGGCAGCGTCTAGCTGGCGGGTGATAGTGACCCGTGTGGGCAGCTATTGGTGTTGTTGTGAATGGCATAATTGAATTGTTATGTCGTTATTAATAATACGCTACTGACTTCTTCAGTGTAGCGCGTGCGGTCCAGAACGTCTGAGACCCGTTATTTTCTCAAACTTTCATCGCTAAACGCTAATAGCAATAGCTGACGACCTTCCCCTTTCGAATAACATATATTTATTACGTCAAAGCATTAACATGGCATATTTCACTTCCTTAATTGTAACAATATCACAGTTGACGAACCTACCGACAACTTCTCCTTTGCGTGGGGGGTGGTCAAAGCCGTTTGTATGCCCGACTTATCGAGAGGGCAGAGAGATTATCCGATTTACTTATTATTATCGTTATGTAAACATGGTGGATGGCACGTGAGTTGACGAACACAATTTCGCGCAAATTTTATTTTTCCATTACTATTACTTTTAAATAACTTGTCAGCAATTTCATTTAAATTGCTTACAGTCACGTAATGAATATTATTCTGCTCCTTTACTATCATCTTTCAAATTTTGCGACATCTCTTTTTTCCAATTTCGTTTTAAACATCGACTTAAAATTGATATAACAAACTGCAATACACGTGAGCCTGCAATTTGCTCGCTATTTTCCCAATCTGTATTGTCCATTTGCTATATTTTTTCGACTATTTTCACATCAGCGTTCCAACGTGATCTTTTCTTGCGGTTTATGACATGGTAACAGTCTGCACGTATATGAAGACTAGTCAATTCGGAAACAAGCATCTGCTTTGCTCCGAAAAAAACTGAAAAGCGCAAAAAAAAAATAAAAATAAAATTGAACCAGTAAACGACAATGCATTTTGTACTAAAATTGGTGGATATCAGATATGTGGACAGGAAGTTTTTATTATCATAAGAAATGTCAATCTTTTTTTTTCACATACTACATTGTGCAGGTAAAAGACACATTCTTTGCACCACACAAACACACAGTATAATAATAAGACATTTCGTTTCAATATAATAATTTCTCCTTAATATTAACGCGAGCAGCTCTTTTGAAGATGAATGTAGGGTGCTGAGTTTGATCAACCATTTCATAACGTTTCGAAAAAAATGCAGACCATCCTTTTTCTTACCTTTCAATACGAAAGAAGTTGAAAATTTGACAACCAGTTGTGATAGGACTATTATGATGAGGAGTCTTTTTAGAGTTTGCTGAATTATATGAAACACTGCACAGATGTTGATAATGATAAATTACTTTGATTTTGTGTGTCCTTTATTAAGCACAGTTACAATAGGATCAAATATTTAAATTATCAAATACAATAAAAACTTGGTGACAAAACTTTTCTCTATCTTGAGTGTGCTAACAACATTTGTGACTTATGTTAATTGGTTCTTTTTAATACAACAACTTTGCCACCAGTATGTCCTGTAACCAAGACTTTTGTGAACAAAAACCTAATTAATTTTAGTCACGTTCTACTAATACTAATACAGCACTGTGAAAAACATAAACATAAACATAGCACTGTAATTTTTTCCACAAAGACAACATATGTGTCAAAGTGGAATGGATTTTGAAAATTATAAATGTTAATGTAATCTTTTCACAAAGACAATTACGTGTCAAAGTGGAATGGATTTTGAAAATTAACGTAAATTTTTTCACAAAGACAACATATGTGTCAAAGTGGAATGGATCTTGAAAATTATAAAATAAAAAGTTAATGTAATATCTGTTTTCAAGAAGACAACGTATGTATCAAAGTGGAATGGGTTTCAAAGTGTGTCTAAGCAAACGTAACTGTTATTATTATTGTAAAAAAAAGAACAGAAGGCTTAATTACATCAATTATAAAAGTTGATGTAATAATTTTTTTTCAAAAAGGCGACGAATGTATCAAAGTGGAATGGATGTGTGAAAGTAATGGTGAGGAGTACGTTGGTCAATAGAGAATATTCTATCCATTGTCCAATCGGGAGGTAAAAGTGAGTGAGAATGACAATGAGACAATGGTATGTCTCAAAGTGGAATGGGCAATCCCCGTCAAGTGTTTGTGTCTCTCAAAATGGGAGCACAGTGAAAAAATGCTCGGTGATAATGGCCAACACGATCCTGTTAAGTGTTGCCTCAAGTGGAGCGAGACGATCCGTTAACGTTTGGTGTCTCAAGGTGGAGTGGATAGCGAGGGATGACAGAACGATCCCGTTAAGCGTTTGTTGTATTTTATTTATTTGTTGATGTAAAATCCACTTTTTTCTTTTCCAAGCCTGCTGAGCTAGTGATGGCAAGTATAAAAGCAGTTGCCAAAGCACGGAAGTCCTGCGGGGGGAAAAAGGGTGATAATTGAATAACTGTTGACAGCTACAAACACGAACGCACTTGTTCAATACTTACTTTTAGACTACTGTCTTTTTGGGGGAAAGTGGGGGAAAAGAATGTTCTACATTCCCTTTTGCGGCGGCGCAGAAACCGAGTCTTTTTCATATTTAAGAATTTTGTTGATTCGTTTGTCCATTCCGAGTTTTCATGTGAATCGAACTGCGGCATCCCATTTTCCATTCGGACATGTGACACTGATGTCCTTTAATAAAGTGCGTGATAATAATAAACTTTGTTTCAAACTTAGTTGAATTCGCTGATAGAATTGTATTACCAGATATAACTTTCGCTTTTGCTTAATAACCAGCATCTTTTCCGAATTTTGGATTACAGTATAATGTCATTCAATATCAATACGCTGAATACTACAAATTCAGAAAATGTGCCGAAATTATTGACTATAATGAAGACATCAAAGTCTTATGCTCGAACAAGCAGCACAGGTTTTGGCACTAACGAGAAAGTTGAAAAACTATTTAGATGGTCTATCGCATCGAATAACTAAAACAACAACAACAACAACAACAAGGAACAATATAATAATAATAGTTGTACACGTATATCCGAATTCATTATACACGATTTTGGTGACGCCAAATCAAATTGTAAGAGACACATATGTCTTCTCACATCTCAGTCAACTTCTTGCTAAGTTAAGAAGAGATGCCAGCGCCTATTCACAATATGAATATTAAAATATCTATTCACCGGTTTTCCCAACTACAAATAACATTTCTTCGGTTCAGTATACCGGAACCCACCAGTCCAATCTTTCTAAACAGGTCACCTTTTCATCATCGACTGCCCCCTGTGGCGCAAAACGAAACAAATATGCTTTTTCGGAAGGGGTGGTCTTACGTTCGGGTTTTATTAAAATGTTTAATTAAGAAAAAAACAAGAAATAGATAAAACAAAAAAAATTAAGAAGATAAAAAACTTCAGAGAAGAAGAAGAAGTTATGTGAACAGGAAGAAAAAGTTAGAATAAAAAAGGTGTGAAAGATGGTTTGAAGAAAGAAGATAAAGATATAAATACAGACATGTAATTTAGCGCGCGAACGATTCGAAGGCGTAACACGCAGCATGAATGGTTATAGTGTGTCAAACATTAGACATTTCAAATTATGACTGCGTGATACACTGTATGTATCATTCTTAGAACAGAGACGTCAGAAAGATGCGTAATATAATAAAGTATCCTGCAATTTGCATAAACAACCACGCATAATATTCATATTACAGATAATAGGTTAACTAATCACGTGATACCAGTTTATGCCATGCACATAATGTTTATAAACCATATAATCGGAAAGACGCTGTGATTTGATTCTTTCAAGGTAATCACTGTTCTATTATATTTTATGACGATACTAGGGTTCGTAGAATCCATGCACACGGTTGGCGAAATGACGTCGAAGGTTGCGGAAACGACTATGAATTTTAACATCACGGGTGATTTGAATAGTAGATGGATGGTTGGGGATAATTCGCCATGTCTCATACTGGATCTGATTTCTTACATTCTTGTTGATGGTAAGCTTCATGTCTGAGTTTCCATGTCCGACTGTCGCTAGATCCCGTCAGTCTGATCCATTTTACGGTAGTCCTTTATATAGACGACACTTTCCGTCTTTCCCATATCACACATACTTGGTATGAACGGCCGGGCTGGATATTTACTTGACCGCACAATCACAGTTCAGTTCTCTTTCTGAATTGTACAAATTGTTCTTATATACGTACATTTTTATTTGATCGACTTCAATACCAGTCTCATAGCAATTTAACCACTGCCGCTCCAACGATCTACAATTGCACCACGCTCTTAGTCTTTCCAACTGCAAAGAGAAGGGGAGCGATCAAAAACAATAGAAATTTGTGTATTTGTCTGGATGACGAAATCTTTAAAAAAGTCCATGGGTGAAGAACGTGGGGACAGAAATAAAACTAACACTCTCAGCATCTCATCCTCAATCAGGTCTTTAACAACCTTCATGCTTCTTACTGCTTGGTGTGAGTGCTGAACGAGCCGGGCCAGTACTGCCGTTAAATTTTGCCAATTGTGGTAAAACTACGTTCTCTTCTCCCACATCTACGCTTTCTAGGCTGAGGCAGAACGCATATCGGATTCCTCGTTAAAATTTCATTCAACTGTGAAATTTCCTTCTCTATGCTCCCGAGCTTCTTAAACCCCAATCTTCACCCCCTCTTAATCTTGGCCTATCGAAAGTTCTTATTCAACCCTTGAATTACATCATTCCACACGTAAGCTGCTCAATCCTCCATCCTAGTTGTCACAAGGTCGAAGGGTACAGTCAGCGTCAGACATAATAACTGTTGGAGCAATTCAATAAATTTTCATATTCTCGAATTTATCTTTTTCTTCACCGGTAGAGCCATCGGATTCTGTAATGGCGTTCGAACTTTTTTTCTCAACATTCTCCATGGCATCATTCTTCGCAAACAAATATACCGCGTCCAGCCCGTTAGCTTCCACTTACTAAGCAATGACGATATCCACCGACGCACCTTTGAAGATTGTCGAAGCCATTGATAGCAAGCTTGAGAAATAAAAGGCAAATGCAAAGCTTTTGGAGAACGCGTGGGAGCGCGCATAAGGTTTGATCCCGTAACTGCACTATCTTCACGGTTGCTTCAGCAGCTACTACTTTCAAGGCCTAAAGTATTCGACAATAACCCTTTGTAACTGACTTGTCTTTACGCTCTAACTACAATATTAACGTAATGAATAGTTAATAATAATAACAACTGATATTTGAAATCAACTTGCTAATAAATACCAGTTAAAGTCTTGATAATATCAATTTTCTCAATGTCCACGCAGACATGCGCCAGATCGATATTTATACGAGACACAGGTCTCCGCAACTGAACATGACTAGAATAAACAAGGCCAGTGATCGTGTTATCATCATCACAATCATTCTTCGTGTCGTTTCAAGAAAAAACTGCCAATTCAATGCATGTATACATTACATTTACCGCATGCAGACAAGCTGCTAAATCCATGTCAAACTGTTCGGCAGTGATATGATGTCGTGTGTGGCGAGCGTAATGAATTGAATCCGTGCCTCGTCGATTCCATCAGAATCAACTCTTTACAGGTTTCCCCAGTCTAATGTGCCGACAGGCTGCCGTATCTTTTTGGTTGAATTGTTCGTAGGTCAATTCGACGTCATATATTAATACCAAACACCAAATTTCTGCGATAAATTTGCAATGCCGGACGGGATCAAGCTCATTCAAACGGACAGGCGAGCTCGCTCACCATGTTCAGCACATTGTTCGTAGATCTCTGTCACTTCCTGGAAGATGTCGACTTATACAAGTTTGATTTTACATATTGCTTGATCCAATGCGAATGGACGGGTCTCAATTCTTATTTTATAATAGTTATTCCTTCTTGATCTTTACGCACGCAGTTTCTTAGTGAGAATAATAATGCGACACATTAGGGCGCGCGAGTCTGTGGGAATAAACGGTGATCATTATTTGTGAAACAATCAATACAAGGTTAATACGTAATAACGTACTCGACTTGAGGCAATTGGAGAACGCACGAAAGGAGTTGCATTCAACGACATATTTCCCATTAGTATTTGACTCAATAAATGGTGCCACTTGAAGATTGAAATTGCTTCTCATTCTCATAAATTTATTTTATAATAGCAATGTGCCATTCGTATACGTCACAATAATTAATATAATTATCCCAATATGCCCGGCCGACTAATACTCAATCCTGTCCCATAAATTTGTCTTTCTCCAGCCCGCCTTCAACAGGGTTATCCTCAAGCCATAACGATTCCACTCACATGTCAAAAAATTTTAAACAGATCATCGTTTTTAAGAGTGATCTGGGGCATTGGAGAAGTATTGACCGAGTATGTTGGTAGTCTTCGAAGGCAATGTTTAAATTTTAGTCACCGAAAACAGCCACTGCTGTGAAAATGGCGCTCTTTCCGTCTTAAAAATTTCCGAGTATATCATGTCCTGTGCGATTTTAATTCCAAGACCATGATATGTAAATATATCATTCTACACTAAACACAGAGAGAAAAAAGACGATTAAAAGATTGGAAAACGTTTGCATAAGCAGCGACTTAAAGTCTATGCCCCTAGAGTCGCGCAAACGGTAACCGTTGCCGATAACAGGCTTACTGTAAACGATATACTCGGGCATCGACATTAACTCAGAGGAAACTTACGGGGAGGCATTGGACTGCTAGGAAAGAAAGAGAATGCCAAATTGCGTCCTGTTGCAGCAGGCCTTGATATAGTCAGCCTTGTCGTTTTTGTACTCGGTCTATGATGTTTGTAAAAATAGTTTGTGTTTAAAAATCTTACTGTTTGTTGTGACAGTAAATGCGACAAGGCAAATATAAAGGCTATAGTCTGCTAAGACTTACATTTGTTTCCGGCTTGTTAATAATTGCGTACGGTTTCGTTGACAGGGCATATTGTCGTTGGACATTTTGTTTTTCGACAAACTTTGTAATTACTGAGCATTGTATAAATGAGAAAAAGCAAGTTGTGTTGTCAAGCGTTTCCAATTGCACGGTACAGAGTGAAGTCAAATGATCTCATGCGTCAATTTCAGGGAGTTGCTGATGTAACGATGGTTGGACAAATCTTAATCGGTACAACGTTACGTAAATATAAAGTTATATCGATGCCAATCGGTTTTGTGCATGATGATAGTGATATGACGAAACGATTACGCCACGTCAGGTTAGTATTAGTGATAATCAATTGATGATGATCACTTACATGTGATTAAGAGATTCATGCAGCTCAACAATAAAACCAATACCGTTTATCTTGTAACAAAGACATCAAATATAAGCGAATTAATCGAAACTGTCAGCACGGATACCCGATTATTGATTGATGTAGAAAGTGCATTCATTTAAAAGTCATACGGTACATGATTCACGAAGAAGAGCGAGTTCTGGAAACAACCTTACCATTACGAAAAATTTTGTGTTCCAAACATTTCCATTGTTATTGTCTTGGCAATGTTATCATCTGCGTTAATTCGTTTTAGGATTAGCTCAGTATACAATCGTATAACTAATTAGTATGGATTTGTTCACATCTAACAAAAGGCAGACAATACGGGTATCTTGGAAATTCTACGTCGAAGGTCAATGCATGAAACCTGCGTATTCGTAAAACATGCAGCATAACTCGAAGTTAGTTTGATACACAGCCATTGCGTCTAACCAATTATTCCGTGGTATCCACGCTTCTGTTCATAACGTTGTTCTGATGTTATTACCGATAAAGAAAATATAATATAGTCAGCAAACTCCTATTTTTGAGCATTTCAAATTTGGCACTATACACAATCAGAGCGAGAACAAGTCAAATCTAGAGCCGTTATAAGACATAATGCATAGCTTAAAAAAAAGTTCTTTAAAGAAAATTGGAATTTAAATTACAGCATTTTCCAAACCTCTCTGTAAAGCGTTAACATGGAATACAAACTATTATCATAATTTTCTATTAATGGCACAGTAATTTAATGTATGCGCGGTATAAGTTTATGTCATAGTGAGTAATGTGACTAGTCAAACTATATTATATATAAATTTACCCGCATATATCAAATTTGATATCATACCCTTGATACCTCGTATTAATATAAATTGTTATTTTAAATTAAACTTACTTCTGATCTGCAACATCACTTATCTATTATTTAATACGTTTCACAGCCACCAATATATTCAGATTTTTATTACGCTGAATTACTCTTATATGTATAAATATTTAATTTGCATAAAATCTGCGCTTTTTTTAAAAATTCACACTAGATAGGGTGAAAGGAGCTATGAATAAGGAAATCAGAGCGTCCACCGCGGAAGAAGTAAATGTACTTGTCTATGAAATCAAGGCAAAAAAATGCCAAACGAACGAATTGATTAGTTTATCTTTGCAAAATGCTTTTATTATGAATAAAATTTAAAGCGGTAGTACCCAATTCGAGAGATATACGAATTGTGAGTGTTTCCTAACCTCCACTCCCCTTATGATATCCACCCCCGCATATATCAACGAAATTGGTCGTCCCGTGAGGTGGATATTAGAGTGTGTATTATACCTTTACTGAATTGCGTAATTAACATTTATGCTTGTCTGTATAATACGCTCTCGATTACATACCTGTATTTATAACTATAACTTGTAGATAGTATCATCGTCAGTGTCATCAGATATTTTGCATTTTTGATATTATACCGAGAAGTCGTAAAAGTCAGCGCTCCTTTTTCCTTAAATCGTCTTTTCAACTTTTTCATGCTAACTATTTACATATGTTTGAATTTATCCTTTTGTTCTTCACCTCTTCTGTCTTTTCTATTATTACTTTTTTCTTCTTCTTTTTTATCTATTTACTATCCTTTGTTTTTCTTATTCTTTAAGTTTATCTTTTTTTTTTAATAAATAATGCTGCGTAATTAACGTTTATCTCATTTGGTTATAATTTATTTCCCTTCCAGTTTCTACTCTTTCTTCTTGTTTTTTCTTTACCGTTTTGTTATTCTCCCTTTTTATACTTCCCCCTTTTTTTATTCTTTATCTGCTTTTTCTTTTCAATGAAGCCGAACGTAAGACCAATCTTTCGAGAAAAAGCATATTATCGTGTTTCGTATCACAGGAATAACTGTAATGAAAAGGCACTTGCTTAGGAGGCGGGTACATGTAAAATGACGGCATTAATTTACATTTGAACGTATTAACGTTAAAAGACCAGACGTTAGGAGCCAGGTACATGTGATAGTGTCCATTCAAGTATGACGTACTGAACGACGAAACATTGTCGAAGAGACCAGCAGATAAATTATTATATGTCATATTGAGCTGGTCTGTAAATAATAAGCACAACAGAGCTTGATATTTCTTTTTAACTCGGCAAGAATTGAGTAAGCCGTAATAATATATAATATTAATAAGATATGTGTCAAAGTTTACGTTTGTTGATAGGTTTTACGTTTGCTTTGTGCAGAATCTGAGTACTTTATGTCATTATATATGTTGGTTCCCAGCAAACGGCATTTTCCCCTTTACTTCCAATTCGGCGTAACGCAAATCTCGTATAATGAATTCATTATCTATCGGTAGTCTCATTTGAATAAGAGTTGGCCAATCCATAAATAATTATTCGATTTCTTTGTCGGTATACCTAGACTCGTATAGACACTCGAGCATATGCACAAAAGTTATAGACTTTTTTTTAATGGTACGGCATATTCTGCATATCGATAACACAATTCGACGTTTAGAGAAAAGATATCGAACAAATCTGTCATTAAACAGCAGCGCAAGCCATCGAATATCTTATTCGGGTATCATTATAGTAGATGGTACAGATGATCAGTGAAAAAAAAAAAAGCCTTCCCACACTGTTACGATGTAATACAAAAAATTTTGCCCGTCATTAATACCATACCGACATACCGACCCACTGACCCACCGAACTTATTATCGTTAGCAACGTGGTGGCGACAGTTATACCGAATAAGCATTTCTTGCTAATATCAAAGTATGCAAATCAATTATAACAAGTCATTACAGCATGCGTGTTCAACAATATTGTCATTATGGAGTAATGCATGTTACCTTAAACATTCGCCTGAGTGAAACCAGCAAAATTTACTTTATCGAAGTCGTTCGTTATTATATTTCCAATACTTCATGTGTTCTATAGATGGCGCACAGCGCAACGATAACTTTAGATTTAATTTATTAAACTTTTTATATAACATTATATATATATCGTTTACTTGAAATCATCTGTCTTCCAGAAAAGTAAAAGTGAGAATTCGTAAAAGTAAAATTTACTGTGTACAAAAAATTTCGTAATGTAAAATATTCTTTACATTTCGATTACAGTGTTTGCGCTTCCACTATTGCACTTATGGACATAATCGTAACCAAAATTGTTGCTTGTAAATTTCTGATACTCCTCATTAACGTTTTTCTCCGAACGACTTCCAAGCTTAAAAAAACCCAGGTATGTATTGTTGTGGTCGGCGTATTTAATCAAAGAGATTTACGGGAGAGGCGATTCGGCCGACAGGGATTCTGTCTCACTAGCTCAGCTATCGCTACTCTTACTACAGTGCTAAGCTATAAGTGACGCCTTTATGCACGCTTCCTAATCTCTATACATAACATAATCTAATGTCCGCGTCCAAATAATCTTAACAACATTTACTATTCTATGGAATCGAAGAAAACTTTCCTAATTTAAACAGGGCGTACTTCAATTTGGTGTTTTGACTAGTCAATAATCGTCATTATTTATTTGAAACTAATTAAACGAATTAAAATAAAATATTGTTGTTTGGTGATTATTATTCAATTACTATACGCTTTTAGGTATTTGACTGACTCACTCTGCGGACGAAACTTTCACTGGCCCTACGCCCCTGTTACTCTGTCTTAGAGCTTTCTAGGCGTTATATTTAGCTTTAAATAATAAGTATCGCCCGTATTCAATAATCAAATAAATTCAGTAGTCAACGATAAAAAGAAACATTTAAGAAAAATAAGATTTTTTTATTTATTCCGTGGATAAGAATAATTTCGTGGAATACAAACATACAATCAAAGTATAGCATGAGAGCTAGACAATGGGATAATGGTTGCTTATATCTTCTCAATCATCAATTTCATAAGACAATTATCGAAATCTACTGCGTATATTAATACTACCGTCTGTGAACGCGATGGGCCTATCCTGAGGGTTCTTCTCAGCATCGCTTCAGTGATGGGCTCCATGTGACTAGCGCTATAAACTAAAGCATAATAGCCGTCTATGCCATAGCTTTCAACGTTTATCACGGTCTAGACGAATATTTTCCCGAAAACGACCATTCCTTCTAAGGAGTGAGAGAAGCATACTCTGTCACTTAGTTCAACGATGTTATAATACCCTTCGCTTGGCGTCGAGCGGTAATGCCATCGCAACGGAACGGTAAGTAATCCATCGACGAATACATATCATAGGCTAAACGACGAATCCCATTAGTAATTAATATTACTAATTACCGTCGGAGTTAAATTCCGGTTCAGTGAATCAGTCAGCAAACTAATTATGAACACTCTCGAATATTCAATAAAATATTCCCGTTATACAACATGAGCTATTCATCCCCTAGGTAGAATGTTATCCATACTCAGTTGATAATAACGATGATAATGTACATAGCAATGAGATTACTTCATCGATGTGTTAAGTGAATAATACTTTGTTCGAACAGTGAACGATTAATTCCAACCATTATAATTATACGATACGATATTAATCTTTTCCATTCACCGAAACCATAGCCTTTATCATGTTGGTTATATTATAGCCATATTTAATTAAATTTCTTTAGATATCGCCATGGCTATTGATATGAAACCGTTTAACCTTCCCCTATACTTAGAATTTGTGGTTGAGGGACTAGTATGTAAACAAAGGATGTCACATTTTAAGTAGAAATGTTGATAGTAGATTATTTTTAGACAACAGCGCAAATAATACAAAGGTATATAAATGAAGTTTGTTTAGCAAAGAAATTGACTATGTGTGTATCAGTGCAATTAGCAAACGATGGTTTTATTAAAGTGATATACTGTATGTTAAAACCCAACAATTCTTGAAATAGGTACGGCAAAATGTTGAATATTAAAAAAGAAGAGAAAAAAAAGCTAAAGGCAATAGTTTAAAAAAATATATATATAATATAATTTAAATGCATTTTCCTAACAATAATCTTAAAATTTTATTTTTTGCAAGTTAACTTTCGAGAGGCCAAACATCGCAGAATTGTTCGTCGAATTTGAACGTGTTGCGAGTATTGTTTGGTGGATACTTTAATTGCTTTGATATGGGTGTCATTGTGTTTTTCCTATTTCTTTATTTGAAACTGAACGACTTGAATCCGTTTCGGGTGAAGTCAGTGAGACATAATTTTTCTGTTGGTGGAGACTTTTGTGCTAGATTTCGGACGATAGTAGCACGGCGGGATTGTGATGGGGGAACTGTATTATTTTGGTTTGTTAACTCACACAGCGACCCCCCCAAAATTCCGCCTCTGATCCGTAGATCATTTCCAGAAATTGCCTTGCGGAATTGCCGACCCCCTCGCTACTATTTTTGGAAGCGGAATACGGACAATTTTCTTATTATTATATGTAACTGCAAGTCATGTGATGAGTTGAAAACTACACACTATGCATAGCTAATCTTATTTTCATT